>WAAG01046075.1:0-49240 GCA_013390105.1 Tichodroma muraria
TCAAGATTCTTATTTCCTTCATTCTCTACAATACACTTCAATGCTTCCCAGCTTCACATCTCTTTCTCCTGCCTTGGATAGAGGCCACCAGCCCTACCCAGCAGTGATGGGGAGGGCCAGAAGAGGACCCATGACACTGAGGGCTTGTCTTCAGGTAGAAAACTGAACCGGTAATTTTCCAATATAAAATAAAGTCAGGTGTGTGCTGCTGTTAGTCAGGCTGTCCTTGGTTTCTGGGAGAACTTGTTTTGCAGCAGCAACAAAAAGCACTGCTCCAGGATAGGAACTGGGAGGACTGGGACACATGGGAAGGTGCACAAAATCCCAAGACAAGAAAAACTTCAGTTTGAGACTATGTACTTCACCTCTCTCCCAACCTCTCCATCACATGATCTGATCTACTGCAGTGCTGCCTCAAGTAAGCTCACAGCTCTGCTCTAAAGTGCAAGCTTTTCATTTTGTCTGGTTAACAAAACAGTACAAGCTAGCAGAGTCCACATTTTTATTTATGCCTTTTGCATCTCCTTAACTTCATTTTTCAGCTGGAGTATAAGTTATCAGCTTAAAATAATGAGCTGATAATGAATTCCAAGAACTGTGCAACCAGACCCATTACACTGCACTCTAAACTCCTGCTCCTCCTCAAATCATAAAGACTGACCTTAATGTTCAAGTGTCTTCGTGTGACTAATAACAAAATTTCTGACAGAAAAGCAGATGTGTTGTATTTCAGTTTTCTTGCTCCTAAAGAGCTTTCAAGTGTTTAGGCCACACACTGGTGTTGAATTTGAATGTGCTAAATTAAGCCATATATCAGGAAAGACAGATAACCTTAAATTATTCAAGTTCTCAGTTGAGATGCATAAAACATCAGGAAAAAAACAAAACAACACAGTAGGTCTGGGCATAGGACACAGAAAATTTAGGTCTTTTGCATAAAAATATCTTCTCAACTCAAGCAGGCAAGTGGCCTGAAAAGGCTGAACAGACCAACACCAAGTTGCATTCCCTTTCCTCCTACTCCCACAGCACAATCCCACTAGCTCAGGTCACATATATATTCCACATATTCCCTCCCCACCACTCCTTCTCCTTACAGCACACTTATCTTACAGAGTATCTTACAGCACACATCTCAATACACCTGCCAAAGGCAGTCGCACCTCTGGTACAGAGTAGGTATCAGAATCTGGGCACAGCAAACCAGTTTTTCCCAGCTCCCCATTCTTCATTTACAAGCTCCCCAGCAGAACTAGAGCAGCAAGAGCAAGAGGCACTAGAAGGCAGAGTCTCCCTGAATAAAGGGTGTAGGAACACAGCCAGTTACCATCCCACCAGTATGTGTTCAGGCAGGCAGTGGTTCACATCAAACTCTACAGCAATAATCCTCTGGGAAGCAAGCCTTTAAATAGATCTTAAACTGGGGAAATAGAAATTCAGGTCACCAAATCAGTAGTCATTTGTGAGGACTTTGCCACTACACATTCTAGCTCAAGTTCCAATCCTATTTAACATTAAAATATTCAGGGGAACTCCGGTAGGGAAATAATGACTGGTACTCCTATACATATAGCTACAGATCTACCTTTTAAGTATCCTACTCAATACGTTTAAGGGATCCACTCAGATTTGTATGAGATTTACTTGAATGAGGCTCTCATCCCTTTAATCTCATCATAATAGATGGCAGCTTTCAAGAGATTTGAAATGCATGGTAACATCTACAATACATCAAGTTTCCAGGGGCTGCGGAGACTGAAATACCTGCTTTTAATTTACTCTGAAATTAGATGCTTTCTAGATTTATTTATTTATTTTTTTGAGCAATTTCTGCCTCAGAAATCAACATCTTTCCACCTGCTTGCTTGTTTTAGAGAAAAATGATTAATTTGGGCTGGCTTGTTACTAGTGAAGTGTACGCAGAATTAAAATCCTGTCTCTGCCATCGCCTGGAGTAGCACGGGCTGTTTGTACACCCTAGTGGGGGAAGGATGCCAGCGCACAGAACCCCGACAGGATCAGCAGCTCTTCCATCAATAAACAGAATATTGAGACTGTGATGCAAAATAACCCGAGGCACACCTGCAGCATCAGATTTTAATATCCAAATTGTGGTGCACTGGTTTGTGTGGACTTGAAAAAGCAGCACCGAGGTCTGGGGACAGTAATGTTAATTTCCATTTGAAAACATGCATAACTGTCATTCCTTAAATCCCTCTTTCTTATATCTCTCACAAAGGCTGCAGAAAACACGCTCCACGGTATGCAGCAAGCATGATCCTTCTGATAATATCACCACTAAAGCCATTTCTTTCTTCATCATGGTTTCATTTCCTCAGAATCCACAGAACATGAGAGTAACTCATACTTATGTAAAATAAACCACTACTACATTCCCCCTGAAAACAGAAGCCCTACATAACAGAATTCCTGCAAAAAAAGATAAATTAATAGTAATGGAAACGTCAGCTGATTAGTCACTCAGTTTCTATTCAAACTGAGTTCAAGCACATTTGTCATTCATCACAAAAGAAACACAAAGATAGCTTCAAGCTGAAAAACCCTTTTCCATATTTTTCCATCAAAACACACATCACAACAATAAATTCTGCAATTGCAATTTATCTCGGTTCATACGCTACTCTATAAAGAATATAATAGAAGTTATGGGATTTTTTTTTCCTTTTCTTGTAATTGTTATTTTTTAAAAAACTTGCTCAACTTAATATGTACTTTATATTATCATAGGGTTAAAATTATCTCATTTATTTTATTCAAACTCAAGTTTAATTAAGTACTTTTACCAAGACAATTATTGCTACATGATAAGCAAGAGATTTTTTTATAATCTCATGTTGGTATTATAGCCTTAAGCTTCATCTGTATTACAGATACCATGGTTTATCACTGATAATAGAAATAAATTTCAATTTACTGGAACATCACACCATAAGATAATTCCTTTTCAACACTTCAGTGTAGACTTTTACGCTTCATCTATGCCTAAAATAATAGTATATAGTATAGGATAGTATTGAAGCAGCTTGAAAATCAGGTCTAAATTCTACACATGGACACAGTACTAAATTCTACACATGGACATGTGATGTCCATCAGTCAGTCTGTCCTTACCCAAACATGTTCAGGACTTATGTGAGTCAACCAAATCTGGCAACAAATCTCCCACCTTCTGCAGGAAGGATTAAGCAGAAGTGCTGCTGGTGGAAAGCTGCATCCTAGGTTCTCTCTTTACCACTGATGAGGAAATCAGCACACACACTGGTCCTCAGGGCACGCAGTCCCAGGAGAGCAGGGCCCTGTGGTGTCACTGCTCATGGAAGTAATTGCTCAGTGATCTCAGCACACGCCTGGGGGCTGCCAGACAAAAATGATTACAGATACTTGTCCTCCTCATGGGTTTTTCTTGACCACCTGTCGCTGAAAAACTGTAAGCTACTCCACGGTACAAATCACTAACTGCTTGCAGTTGGATATTTTTAAGGCACAAATGTTTACTTGCAAGTCCTGAATGAAGGTTTACTGCATGGCAGGAGAGCTGTTGATCCAACCAGTTCCATTCCACTCCGCTCCCCTGTGGCAGCTGTGTCTCACTGAACCACCACGTGTCAAACCTCCTTTCTTCACATGCATAAAACTTCCACATCAGGCACCAGAATTTATGAGTGAATGTATTTTTTATGTTTCTAAATACCAGTCACTTAGAAAAACATTTAAAAAATAATTTTCACATAAAATCTTCATTTCACCCCTTGGCTCCCTCTGCATACGTACAGGTACATTGCACAGAACGGGTGGTCCTTTAAGTAAGTAGAATAATATCAAGGATAGGTGATTTTCTGGATTTTTTTTTACCTCTGATTCTTAAAAGAATTAAAGGGGAAATTGAAAAGAGGAAATATTCCCTCCCCTCATGTGGTTGGAAAATAAAAAAAAGTAGGATTTGTTCATTTGGATTTGTTCTAAACATGCTTTTAAAAAACAAGCCGATAAAGAAAAAAAATCAGTACTTTTTAAGCTGCAGTTAAATGCAGACGTAGTTTAAAATTAATATCTATGTGGAAACGACTAGATAAATCCAAAGACACTGACAGCCCCTTCTCATTCAACATAACAAAATTGGTGGAGCTCCAACACAGCACTTCTCTCAATCCTCACAAACTGATAAATGAATACACTTCGCAATTTTTTTTATATTACAGAACATATCTTTAGTCACAAGATAACATTTGAAAAGAAACGCTTTTGTCCAAACTGAGTATTTTTATCTTTCTTTTCTAATGGTCCTTAACACAGGAGAGGTGAACAACTCTTGGGAACCTTGCCACAATTCTTTTAAACAGAACTACTCCCTAAAATCTGCAAAATCCCATCTCCTTATAATTTTAACAGGATTTATAACAAGAGCTAAACACTGGCAGAGCTGTTACCTGATTTCTCCTGCATTTTTAATGCAATAAAATAACCAATTGGCACAACACAAGTCTTTTCAGAAGGAAACTGAAAATTTGAAACATAAAACTTAAATAATAAAATCACAGATGACTGTATTTAAACTAACCTAAGACAGAAATATTCATTTTGTTCTTCCTGAATTAATCCTTATTAACATTTCCTGACATGTTCCTGACATACAGAACCAAAAATGAACCACTACATTTGGGTGCCTTTTATGAACACTAATCCGTTCCCTGATGGATATGTATTAAAATCAGCTTTCTTAAATAATCCAGTTCCTCAACATTGCCTGTACATGTTTTTTTTTCTTCCGAATTTCATCACAACTTCATTTAGACAAGCACTTTTTCAAATCCATCCTATCCTTCACAACCTACAAAAAGGTGCCCTCCCTCCACTGGCCTTGATCCACAGTAATATGTTGAAAATAGAGATCCATTTTTCTTGCCAGACAGGGTGGATGGTTATCTGAAGTGAAAAGTTCCATTTCCCCATTTCCCAGCATCTTTCTTTGAAACTACTGCCTGGTAATTATATTGAAGTAACCATTCATCAAATCCATAAAATATCCATTTATCACGGTGATTCTCTCCTCCATGAGAAACACGAGAACCAAAAATAATCAGCCAAACCAAACTTCATCACATCAAAGTTTTAAAAAAAAAAAAAAATCAAAGGTATAAAATGCATTTTCTTCTTAAGGCAGAGTGACTGAGGCCTTATAAATGTTAAACTACCTTCTGTCATTATAGGAAGTTATTTTAATCTCATCCTTACAATTCAAGTCAGTATAAATAGGGTAACTTTTAATAACCTTTAATTGCTATCTGATTCAAGTGGAAGTAACAAAATTTTTCATTCCCACAAAAATCAGGCAATATAAAGTAACATTTAAAAGGGAAAACCTTGCATTCCACAAACAAACCCATCTAAATGGACCCTAGTAGCTGAAAACATATATATGCATATATATGTATATTTTAACAGTATCTAACCTGAAGCATCTCCTCAACATAAAATCATAAATCATAGTGGATTTGTCACTTCTAGCTGGCCTAATGTTACTTGACTCATATGATACATCCCAGAACAGCTAAAAAATAAAATAAAAAAAAAAATCAAAATTTATTTCCAGCTGTCTTGACTCTCTAGTGTTGCCTGTTGGATGATGTCCACAAGAACACTCATCATCCTGTAAAACAGGCTGCAGCTATTGGGCAGATCTACCATAAGGTTTTAACTTGGGCTGGGAATGCATTTCCGAGGGAATCCCACTGCCCCCTCCTGGCTCCCCAAGCTGGAGTTGCAGCGCCAAGCAGACAGGCCGGCACATCCCAGGCTGGCACATCCCAGGGCACCCCGAAGGCACACTCCAGGCTGTGGGTGGGTGCTCAGCCCCCCAGCAGGGCACAGCCATGGCCCACAGAGAGCATTCCATGTGCACCTCCCTCTTCCCACTGTAAAGACCTCCCCCATGCAGCCGCATCCTGTCCTGGGATGGCGCTGCCAGAGCCACCAGTGTCACCTGCACCAGGAGCTACTCACTCCTCCTCCCCCACGGGGCTCATCTTGGACTGCATCTCCACTTCATCGTTTCTAACCCTCTCCTAAAGTCCGCTGTTAAATTTACTGTCCAGCCACAAAAAGCAACTTCAGAAACGGTACAAATCCATGCTTTGTGCCTATATCCCTAGAGAACACATTGGAGATAAGTCTATTACTGCCAGGAATGCAGCAACTAAATCAAAGTTCAACACACTATCAACCTCCAATTTCCCTGAGGCCTCTTCTTTTTAACCTAAGCTCTTCTCTCTGCCCTTTCTTTTCAATCTCCGGTTGTCCTTCATGTTTGCTGTGCATTAAATAATTCCCACTGGCCTCCACCCACAAATCCCTCAGACACAAGGCAGGGAATTTACTGTCACTTAGCTGGATTTGAGTACCAGCAACGCAAGTGTTGTCTTATGTGCTACTTCAGTGTGGTGGCGATGCCCTTAACAGCATCAACATGCACAAAGTTTGAGAAGAAAACGGCAATTTCAACTCTAACATTTTAACTCAGTGTTAAAAATTCATTTGTGTACTGTTTGCTCTGACAGTGGATTTCAGACCCCTGAAATCTAAATACCACTTTCCTCCTTACCCTTCACTGCTCACACTCAACTGAGGCGTTTGCAAGCAACTGAAAAGCTTTTCATTAATGGATATTTCAAGAATAGCTTGTTACCAAAAAAGTAAAGTACTGCTATACATCTTTATCTACCAGGATTGCTTGAAGAACTGAAATGAGAACTGCCATCAAGGGAGACACAGCTGCAAGATCTGGGCACAGTGACATCTTCACCAGTTGAAAAACATTAAAATATTACACTAACAGCAAAATTACAAGCAGGATAATAATCCCATGAAGACTTTTCCCCAAAGTAAAATAATTCATCACATATTTAAATATATTTGATCATTTATTCAAGACAAATTATGAGAGTATAAGCAAGAGAGTAGCAGGATTTCCCTTTACTTGAAAAGAACTCTGTAATGTCAATATTTAAAAGATACTCCCTTTTCATACTTAATAAACAACTACACACTTACAGTCTAAAATGGCCCACTTTACACTAAACAAGCATCTCAGAAGAAAGCAGTCTTCAAAGTATGCCATGAAAGAATTTTCACTTCACCAACTACTTGAAGCTACAGGAACAAAAGATATCCTTAACTCCCAACCCACATGAATTTATTTTGCTATAAATCCTCAAACTCATAGAAGATAAGCAGCTCAGTACTGTAGTTGCACATAGCACAAAAAGCTTTTTTCCAAACACATTGTTTTACATGATTTTCTAACTGCAGCACAAGGAGGAACACAAAATATATGGCACCTTTTTGCCTCTTAGCTGAAGAAATGCAACAGGAAATATTTTAAAAATCTCCCAGCTGAGTTCATCTTCCCAGGTTCAGATACAAGAGGCAAAACTATTAGCATCCCTCTAGAAACTTAAGACTCCTTGAAAGAGAAAAATGCTGCACAAAAAGAATAACTAAATACATAACGCTATATNCAAAACTGGCTATTTACCTGAAGGAAAGTGCCAGTTCTGCAGTACTTTTTAGTTGGCCATTTGCCACTTACAGTCATATTTAGTAACAGTTTACTTCCTGTTCATGGTTGTCACACACAGTTAACAAAATTATTGGTGCCCTGGCATTCTAGGATAAGAGCAATAAGTAAAAAACATATGCTTGAATGAAAAAAAAAAATTAAAAATATACTTAAACAGCTCCTGAAGTTTCAAGTCCAAACGATTCTGGTTTCACTTTCCTAGGTCAGGGAAGCGTTGGACATTGTTACATGGGTTGGATACTTTGGCTAAGGAATTCATGCTCAGAGCACCCAAAGTGCAGAGTTTTAGTGCCTTTAAAAGGGAAAAAGTTGTTAAATTGTGGTAATTTGGAGTCAAACAAATGATACCTATTTCAGGAGCATTTGGGCACATATTCTGCCTTGAGTCAAAGTGCTCTACACTTACTTCAAATAAGCTCTCTCAAACTGAATAATGCACAAGTTCAAGTGACTTACTATAAAGAGCTTAAATGGCCACAAAACTCAGAATAGCATGTCCTTAAGGATCTATGCATCCAAATCATGGGAAACTTTACATCTCCACAGGACAATTTCTGCCTTTTAAACTCCTCTACACTGAAAGCCTGTGATAACCTCCTTAGCACAGACTGTGCGACTTCAAACTTTATAAGATACAGAATACAGAAAAAGTTCTTATTAACTTGTGCTCTACAATGCTTTGTACCATTGTTTTGCAAATTGCGTGTCATTTTGGAGAATTGATCCCTAAACCCTTTGTCATTTTCTCAGTATTTTCCTATTTCAGAGTGAAACAAAAGTCTTAAAATAACACTAAATCTTACACATCACCATAGTCACATAGATGCTTAATTCACACATGTTTTAAAGGCAGGCTTTAAATATTCTGATGGATTTTCTCAGTAATTTTAATGTTAATTTTACTGCTTCATCCAAAATATAAGTTCTCCAGACCATAAAAGTCATTATTTTGTTGATACTGGATCTTCTCCTCACTTTCATTCCTCAAGGTACAGATGTAATTTTAAGATATTTATGTGGCACTGGTGTGTTGGGGTTTTTTTAAAGCACAAACAATAATAATTCGTAGCTTTAAGCAACCTCTGGGAGATGGGACCAGTTTTCCAAAGGCAAGCTTACAGTTCCTATAACAGCATTATTTGTACCCTTCTCTCGACAAAAATATTGCTCACAACAGGCACAAGCAGAACACCCCACTGGGTCTGGTACAGCCTGCTGTGACAATTCCTATGCAAAACATCCTCCAAAAAGAGGATTTCACTCTCAGACTTGTTACACTGCAGAGACCTGATAAGTTCTGTTGTGCCCCAACCATACTGGTCTACTATTAAGAACCTTTTTCTTTCACCTGAAAGGCTTTTTGTGACCAATACCAACTCAAGCTGATTCAGCCACAGCAGGAAAGTTTTGAGCCTGAACAGGATGCACCATTAGAAGTTAATTTTGTTCAAGGCTGAGCAGGATCTGTTCTAGTCTGGTAAACAGTAATATAATTGCAGCCAAAGTTTACTTTTCATTCGGGAAGAGCTATGCAGTCACAG
This sequence comes from Tichodroma muraria, assembly GCA_013390105.1. Taxonomy (NCBI): domain Eukaryota; kingdom Metazoa; phylum Chordata; class Aves; order Passeriformes; family Sittidae; genus Tichodroma; species Tichodroma muraria. The sequence continues at coordinate 9,139 of WAAG01046075.1, forward strand.
AAATACTCCATACAAACTATAATTAGATGATATTGTATAAATCAAGCTACTCGTGGAATAATTTAGCAAAGCCCACAGTTTATATTTGAGCTTATGTCTACTTATTGCATTGTTCAATTACCCATGATCTAATTAATATTGGCTCACAGTTTTCTACCCCCTAAAAATTCTTTGTAGCCAGGAAAATACCAATTCATTTCCACTGAATAATAAAAACACTGCAGCAATTCAACTGTGATGCATCTGTCTGATATTAATAAGACTACCACTAGAATACTGTTTGCCAGAAGAGTCATCCTACCTTTTATTAAGAGTTTCAAACAACTCAATCTTGTAAATATTTATGTAATATGCTAAGTGGAAGTGGAAATAGATTTTTTTCCAGTACAATGGACTTAATTACCATGATAAAGATGCAGCACATACCTGAACCATTCACTTACAAACTCAGTAAGAACCAAACATTCCAAACAGGCAATTAATCAAAGTCATTCTGAATTAAGTCATGGCAGTTTGTCTTATTGTTGGAGATTCATTTAAATGTCTTGCATGTGTGTATCATATTAACTGATGTCAAGTATCTTCTAAATATAAGTGTTACTGTACTTATATATACTAGAATGTGCACACCATCATTGATTAGAATACAGACTAATATACAGAAACAAAATAATTTGTGTAGAGAGCCTGTGAAATTGAATTCACTTCCAATCTGCTGAAAAAGAATTTCCATTTGACTTTAAACTCCAATTCACAATGCATAAACTATGGCTATTTATTACAGTGTTCTGTCATTTGTCACTTTTATAGAATACATTGCATTTTCCAGGCTATAAAATGCCTTAAAATTATGCAGCAATGATGTATGTTATCATTATTTTTCTTTGCCAATGTTTGGACTACATTCAGCAGCTCAAAACAGAGCTGATTTATAATCTGAATAAATAGCAACATCCTTCAACTGTGTGTCTATGAAAGCTTCATTTACTTCCTGATTCTAAACGCTATATTCAAACCAAATATTTGAGCAAATTAAATTCAGAACATCTCACTGCACTGGACTGATGGAAGCAACTGCAGAGGCTGCTGAACGAGCATAACTTTCCTACTAACACTTCAACAGGAGTGCAGTGCTGCCAGCAGCTGGCAACCAAATTTCACTTACAGATTCCCATTCAGAGAATGAAAAAACATTGGAAGTCTGCATAGCAGGCTCTGACACTGACAGCTTCCAAATACAGGAATTCCTAAAAAAAAGCCATCCTCTAGTAGTAAATTTACAGTTCAGTCACTCTGAATATTTCTTTCATTCAAAAGTACTTCGATGATCTGATCATCTCAAACTCTTGAGCTGCTTTTCACTTCAAAATTATCCCAGAGGGTCACTTTAGGCTGCAGTAAAGATGAAAACAATGAGGCTCTTGACAAATGTGAAGAGTTTATTAGAAAAAACTGCTATCTAAGGAGTTCAACAGAAACTTGTAAACTCTGACAAATCCCCGAAGATGACTATAACCCTACAGAATAGATAACATAATGGATTTAACAGCACATTTCCTCCCCCAGAGAAGTCATAACAAAGACACAAATACCCAGCACGCATTCAGTTGCCCTCACTGACAGCTAATACTGCTCAGTTTGGAGTGTTTTGTTATTTGGAGTGGTTTTGGTAACCCTACAGCAAGTTACTCCTACAAACTCCACATCAGTTTTGTGCTGGGGAAGCCTGGGATGCATCCTTAAATCACAGCTGAACCAGTACAACCACTGCATTTTTTTCCTTGAAAACAAACTTTTTCTTTTGGTTTCATTTGACACAGCACATTGCACATCGAGAAAGTAAAGTGTCAGCAAAAATAAGCTCATAAAGGAACCAGTTTTACAGCAAAAATAATTTGACTGTCTTCACATGCTACCAAGGATAATTACTAAAACATCTTACTCAATTACGAAATTGAAAAAGATAGAAGAAATACCACACACAGATAAAGATGTTGGACCCTCATAATGTTCACTGGGTACCTTCTGAGCAAGGGAAGATTAGCCCACAAATTTCTTGAGACATCTCATGCTAGACAGGCTTCCCAGCATGGCTTTCTTAGAATAAAAATGTTTAGACAGGTTCAGAAAGGCACTCCAGAGGAAACATATGTTGTTCCTGGCTCTAATGGATGCTCTGGTAATTAACTTTCACAAGGACCACAGGCATATTATTAAATATTGCATTCATCTTCAAACACATGCTTCTAAATCTATTTTTGTACATCAAGGTAAAGAAGAATTAAAATTAATTGCACCACTTAAAAGCTTGCTTCTCTAACTTGCTACTTGTTCATCATTTCCATTTGCATGGCCATGCCCTTTTTTGCCTACTGCTTCCTTGTTGATCTGAAATTTCTCACAGATTTTTAGGATGGGTGAAAGATTTCCAGAGAGTCACCTGCATCTTCCTGAGAGTGCCATAGGACAGGTGGGGGAAAGGCAAGTCTGAGCACACTTGTACAAGGACATGACCCCACGGGACACCACTTGCCAGCAGCAACAGGAGGATACTAGGAGCATTAGGAAGGGACTAAGAAAATAAGGGGGGAAAGAGAAAAAAAATAAGTAGAAAGGTGAAATGAGGAAATATAGGCAAGAGTGGAAGAAAATGAGGGGTAACATGCTGGGATTTCCATGGCGCACAGATTTCCAAAGGAACAAAATCAGCAGTCACACTATCACCACTCCTGAAAGAGTCACACATGGCTGTATCAGTAATAAACCAGAAGGCCAAAAACAGGGAACAGCATCTTCAGGTTTGGGATGCTCTGCATGAATCACCTTCACAATGTAGTACAGTTACCTCGACATTTAATAATTTTGACTAAGTTTTCNAAAAAAAAAAAAAAAAAAAAAGAAAAAAACAACCCACATAGATAACTTTGTCAGTATTTGTCATAGAAATAAATTTCAGCCACTGTGCACAAATTCTGGTCTATTTCCAGGCAGAAAAAAATCCCATAGCCCAAAGGTAACACACAAATTTGTCATCAGGAATGCCATTTTGTAACTCCAATCACTAAAAATATGTCATTTTCCTCTACTGCCTCTCCCCATGAACAGTTTGCTGATAACACCAAAAGATTTTAGCTACAGTAAAAGCTATAATTTCTATACACAAGACTTCACCTGGAAGTGATCCGTGACAACTACAGAAAGATGAGTGAGTGACTTAGGAGGTGGGACAAACCCAGAAGAGCACAGAGTAGGGAAGGGGCAACCCTCCATCCCATCTAAAACAGACACAACAGCTGACAACATCTGAAAGGCCAAAAAAGATGCTATTCTTTAAATGAAGGGTTGTGGGGTCCTTCAAACCTCTGAGGAATGTCAGCAGCAGAGAAAATATTTCAAGTGAAGACAAGACAGCAAGTGTGTAATGATGAGATTGAGAGTTGGCAGGATATAACCATCGGGAGAAGAAAATATACAGCAAGGAGAGATATTAAGAAAACAAAAAGGCTTTGGAAAACAGAGAAACTTTGACTTGTTAAACAGAAAGACCCAACGTGTTACACAAGACTACTGCCACAGCATTAGACACCCACTGAAGACTGGGATTATTTCTGATCATGCACAAATAAAGGTACAGTTTTCACTAGAGAAGGACCTGGCTCTCTGACCTGAACTGCAGTCACCTAAGGAAAGGAAAGACTGCTCTTGAAAGCCACAGCCTCATGACAGATACATCAAGTGTCAAAGGCAATACCTAAAAATCACATTTTTGCAATGAAGAGCCTGCTGCTGGCACACGTAGAAATTTTCTGCTCTAATGCTCTGGTGTTCTCACAGTTAGATGGAGCTGCAAGGACTCAGGCTGCCTCTCAGTCCAACACCACACCCAAAAGGGAAATGTGAACATTTGGGGACATGTCCCTCATTACCTCACCTTCCCAGTCTGATTGTTTTATGAACTCCAAGTTACTCTGCTGATCTCTGGGAAAGTTAATCTTCACTCTCTAACCTTCAAAAAGGACACAAGTTGACAGTAATTTTCACACCACATAAGAACATAGCTTGAAAGATTTTTTTTTGAGGCAGCAGGATTAATCTCCCAAAGAAATGTGAACAGCTGGGTGGTTTTTTATTTGCTCAAATACTGAGACAAACCTGTGGTCCACTCAATTTTTGGAAATACAAAGACTCTTCAAAATAATTACATGAAGTGTTTTTGGTTTTGCAGCTAAATATTTGTGAGATTGTTTTTCAGCCTCGCCGGCACTATTTTTCAGCAACATTCAGAGTCAAGATACATTTATTATATTACATGCATAAGCCATATTTTATACTAAAAACAGGCTTGCATTACAAAAGAATGATGTTTATATTGATGAAAACCTCATTAAATATGAAAGCCACAGGCAAAATGGAAAAGATGCTGATTTTCTTTATCTATTAGAAGTGGTGCTGATTGCTTCCAGAGCAGAGAAAAATGTCAGCTTCATGCAGCTAAACGTACTCTCCATAATCCATTTATCCCTCACTGGAGCTACAGTCGTTTGCCTTCCAGCAGGCAGGAACTGCACTGTGCTGCCACCGGGAGGCACAGTCAGATTTTACAGTTTGCAATTTCTCCATTTATGTCAGAACAGCCTGCCTGAAGAATCTAAGAGATATATTCAGCTTTGTTCCAGCAGAAGATAAGAAAAAGTTATGACTGATTAAAAAATTCCAAAATTCTATCCACACAAAAATACGACAGCAATTCACTGCCAGAGTAGACTTTAGCTATTTCAAGTTGAAGTGTGAATTCAGTTTGACATGAAGGGGCCACCCACAAAAATCTTTTTAAGATGGATCTTTTATTTTATGGTGTCCTATAGGCGGCTAAAATCAAATACAGCATTAACTGCTTCCAACAGAATAATAAGAAATTTTCTCAGTAAAAAACACAATTATATTCTGTTAATTGGAGAGCAGAAGATGAATGATCATTTCATTAAAAGCAAGTGTGGAGCTTTTAATTGCAATTTTAATGCTGTAGGCTATAAATAGATCTGAATTCAATGGCAGAAGTGTTGCTGCTATAAATTATTTTGACTTCAATTATGCTTAAACCACTTAGGAAACAAACTATTACTTGATAAAGAGACTTGGTGCAGCTTTTACAAACTTGCAGACCCTTTAAATTAATTTTCAACTCAAGTCCCTTCCACAGTGTGATAAAGAGGAGGAAAAAAACTTTAAAATGTTGGAATATGAAAGAATTACAAGAATCTGAACACTGTCAAGAATCTCTCACTTTGTTAGAACCATGAGAACTGGGTTCTGTGATACTAAACATATGCTAGGCATTGATCTGTGCAGCCATGGGGTTTGGGGATAGAATCCACAATTGGGCTGGGCTGGTCCAGTGGGGCCTGAGCTTTTCCTCCAAAATGCAGACCCCAGGACAGATGTGCCCAGGGTCAGGGTCTGCTTCTTGTTCTGCTCTGCCTTGAGGCAGGAGGGAGAAGTCCAAAGTGCACACGGAGTAACTGCTGGAGCACACAAGCTCACAGGGAACCCAGCCAGGAGCCTCACAGAGCGTTCAGATGTAAGTCACACCTGTGGTTCTCTGGAGCTTCCAGAAACTTTGTAATAAAGATGCAACAATGCAGCATCCCAGAGTAAAGTGAACTAATTCAGGACTGTAAAATGCAGCCGTTATATTTTATCACTTGACCAAATCCCATCATGATTTAAATAACAGAAATACGATACATAGCTTCCATGCATAAAGGGAAGTGTGGGTACAAAATCTGCTTTCTCCTGAAACAGTGCATCTGCATTTAGCTAAAACAACTTCAAAAACTGCTTTGATAAATGCCATTAAGAAAATAGGTGGTTTAGGAAAGAGATAATGTAAACATCATTCAAACCAAGTGTGGTACTATTATGGAATTGCTAAGAAACCTGATAGCTAAAGTACTATGCTTATAATATTTTAGGAGGAAGTATTTCAAATTAACTTCTAAGTAGAATAAGCAATTGCTATGAAACAGAAAAGATGAAGTAAAAAATGTAATAGGTTATCAGCTGGGGGTCTCCCTGTGTAGCAGGGAGCAAGTGATCTAGACTAGTGTTTTCAAAGATTTATCTAAATAAATATGAAGAGAGACAGATTGGCAGCCATCTGCAATTTACCACAACATCCGGATGAGTTAAGTACTTAACTTCCATCACAGTCAGCAGGAGTTGGATGCTTAATGTATTTGGATGCTTTAGAAAATCACATTAGGCACCTAAATGTGTAAAGTGCATAAATATCTTTCACTTTACAGCCTTTAGTTTTTCAAGTGCCTTAGTCCTGTAGTTCTCAAATGGGAATAACTGTGTTTGCCTAATTCATGGGGGAACAGGAAAAAGCAATGAAGCCTGTTGAGGTGTTTGGATCCTACACTGTGGTGTATAAATGCCATGGAGGAATGATAGACTGAGGGCAGAAAGGTGACTGATGTGAGGGTGCTATCAGGAACACAACACAGAGGAACATTGTGCAGCCCCAGCCAGAGAGAAACCAGAGTCCAGAGGATAAATGGGGATTATTTAACAACTTATTCTCAACATATGGCAGTCAGCTTCTTCCTACAAAATCACCAAGTGAAAATATCCACTCTGAAGTGTCCCCTCCTGTCGCTTTTCATGGAAACAAAGGATATACAGGTACTTCAGTACCCTTCACACTGTGACCAATCTGTTGCGAATCCCTCCTCACATTTTCTACAGATTCAAGCTTTTTGTCTTTTGCTTTAATATTTGTAAAATTCTTTTCCAATCTAATAACAAGATCTCCCTCCCACTAGCAGTAATAACCATCAGGGCCAGCTCCCACCCACACCTTCCTCTAAGAGTCCAAAAAGGCAACAAACAAAACTGTAACAAGCTTGTAGTTTGTCACGATTTGTAATTATCGTGACAAATACGCCTAAAGCTTTAGGTTGCCATGATTAATCAAAGTATCTGAGATCAAACTAACTTATGCACTTAAATTTTCCAGTACTGTCTTAAGTATAAAATCAATCCAATCAGTAATTCACAAAAAAAAAAAATCAATTCTGCATACTCCAGGGAAGGCAGGTATCCATTACACAGTAATTGTTACACAGCTGCTATAAATGCTCAATAAAGAAAAATGACCTTGAAAGCCCATCAGAAGTGCTCCCACACTTAAAGCTCATGTGTTGCACAACACTGAATTAAGCCTTCTCTTGGTAAGCTTCATTTTCTTTAAAGTGGAAATTCCATGAAGACTATAATAGTATTTTAGGGTGCTCCCTAAGTGGTTGGTGTTTGTCATGGCATCATTGGCCACCTCTGCTGATTCCAGAACTGTCCAGCAAAATATATCCTGCTTGAAATATCTCAGGGGACTGCTGAACCCCAAACCCAGGGCCATCAAGTATGCTTGATGGTGGGGTCAGGTAGTCACAGGTCACTGCTGGTGAGGAAGTGCACCCACCCAGTTTTAGAGTTGAGCAATGCCAACATTTCCACCAGATATTTAAAATTATTACAGTAGCAGTCATATGTGTTTTTAAAGACCTTGATACAAACTTAAGAAACCTGGCTATTGCTCCAGAAGAAAATTCTCCACTGTGATAAGTCTACATGCAGATGCTTCGGCAAAATATATAACATTTTTCTCCCCATAGTGTTCACTAGAACATACTTTCTCCCCATTTGGTTTCTTTCAGTCTTCTGCTTTCTTCCAGAAACAGAGGAACATTTAATGTTCATCTTTCCTCTCTGCTCCTGCCAGCAGCACTACATCAAAGGCAGGAATGCACATCGTAAATAAATGCTATTACTGCTAGAACAGTTGCAAAAAACACTGTTTCAGTTCAACGACCAAAAAAGATGAAAAATTAATTTCAGGTCATCCCAAACTGAACAAGGCCTCCTGGGCCAGCAGGTTTGTTCCTCTAGAGCTCCTTGATTTTGCATTTTCAGCAAATTCTCTAAGTACACTCATAATATTTATGTCAATGCCATTAATGAATATATTAAACAAGTCTGAAGCACTCCATTTTTTTTCCTGACCCATTTATAATAGAGTAGAATGTTTCAGGATGGAAGGGACCTTAAAGATCATCTTGTTCCACCCTCCCCACCATGGGCAGGGACACATTTCACTACCCCACGCTGCTCCGAGCCCCATCCAACCTGGCCTTGGACACTTCCAGGGATGTGGTCTCCCCACCCTCAAAGGGAAGAATTTCTTCATTGTACCAAATTTAAATCTACTCTCAGTTTAAAGCCACAACCCCTTGTCCTGTCCTGATAAAAAATCCAGATGTTACCAGCTGGACTGGCCACCAGACCAGCCTACCTGGCAGCCAGAGGAGCATTACTGGGGAGCAGCTTCTAAATATCTGCCGTATCAGTAACACACATATATCACTGCAACTTAAGTTACATGCCTATTTTGTTAGTTTTTCCATTCAGTGCGAGCTGGACTTGCATTTGCCTTTTCCTCAGTCCACAGCATCAGGGCAGAGGACGAGCAATCTGTGGTCCCGTGCTCTCTGGACAGTTCCTGCCCCAAAGCTGAGGAGGGGACAGCATTCCCCGAGTGTCTCCTCTCGTGGTCTGCCAGAAACAGTCTGAAGCACACACCTGAGTATGATTCCCCAAAATTCCTGGGATTTGTGCCACATTTGCCAGTGTGCTGTGCAGGCAGTGCGGGGCTGTGGGGACCCTGAGGAAAGGTCAGTCCTGCAGCAGCCCCACCCAGGGCACAGCAGAGACCCCTCAGGGGCACCTCAGGGAAAAGGTATCTGCAAAAGGGCAAAACATCGCCCAGCAGTGAGGGGGAAGTGTGGAAACCAGCCCTGCAGCACCTGGGTCAGGCAGGGGGAGCAGCTCCAGGTGCTTGGGTGGGTATTCCCCTGCAGGGGCCACAGAGGAGCCAGCAGACACTGCCTGAGGCACTGGGTCCATGGAGAGCCCGTTTGAGGGCTGCCCTGTGAACATCAGGTGTCTGGGGACAAGAGCATTACGGTGCAGCCCAAAGCTTTCCTGCAGCTCTTACAGGAGCCATCTGATCTCGATGGGGAAAAAAACATATATTCAGCTAACAGTCAAATGAGCTGATGAGCTGCCAATTGAGACTGAGCATGTGAATGCTGAATTTTCTTTCCTTGCTTCTGCTCTCTTCCCCTCCCTGTCTCACAGGTAACTAGAGGGTTCCTTGCTTCATTCACCCAATTAGGTTTTTGTTCTTGCACACAGAACAGCTCATGGATCAGACAAAACAACTAATGCTGGTCATGAGAGAAATTATTAAAAACACAATACGTATTAACCCTGTTGTAATCACAAAACCTGCTTCAGAACCTTAAAAGATGGCTGTCAGAATAAAAAGGCTTGACTGCACCTGCTGTACACTAAATGCCTGTATCCCATAGGGAAATCAGCTCCCAGCCAATACCTGCCATTCCTGCTATTAACCCCCCGGAGAAGGACTCTCCCTCAGTACTACTGAACTTCCTTCTGTCACTATAATCAAGGTCACACAACCCTTCCTGTAGGACATCTCAAGCCTTACTGACAGTCCCTCTTACCTCTGCATCTCCAGTAAATCATACCAGCATGCTCATATCTGTGCCAAGGTCCTTCACTTAAGCACCACTGATCCCAAAACCAGTCAATGGGAAGCTGCACCACAACCCTGGTGTTGCCAGTTGCCATGTCCCCATGACCAGCAGCCTTGGCTCCACCACAAGCTGATGGCTCACGAGGCCTCCCACACCCCACCAGCATTTGGCGTTTCCAGCCATGTGAGTTTCCAATGGCTCAGCTCACTAATTTTGGGTTTTTCAGCTGCAGTAGTTTCCAGAGGCGTCTCAGCTCGTTGATGTGGTTTACTGTGCTCCTATAATGTTATCAGTGCTGCTTCAATATTACTTACAGTGACTTTGGTTAAGTCTTCCAGCAATGGTGAACTAAGCCCAGAGAGGAATTAAATTTGTTTTCCATTAACAAATCAGAACAACATTTTCATCGCTGAAAATACTGAATTCTGTTATTTAAACTGCTCGACCTTTCTCTGGCATTTATTAACTTATCTGAAAGTAAGGAATATTTTATGAATTTATATAAAAGAAAATCTATTCAAGCATTTTTCATACTTTACATACTTTCATACTTTCACTGAGCTCATTCTTAACAAGCAACTAAATTCTGGGTAAGATAAACACACATATGGTACATGAGCCTAAATCTTCTACAAAACTACACTGAAACTGTTTCAGACCACAGCTATACTAGAACACTACAGAGCTTTGTCCTTTCTTGGCTCCTAGCAACTACTAATCAAAAAATTTTGATTTCTAAGCCTCAGAAATAAAGAGCAGCAGATAAATTTACCAGTAGTTGGATTCATCTGGATTTGCAGAGTTAGGTGTGAAGCTACACCAGGAGTTAAAACAGCAAACACCTGTGCCTGCCAAATAGGCCTGTCCTTCCCTGAATTATTCTATAGCTAAGAGAAAAATTAACACTATATTATAGGTTACAGCACACAAACTCTTGAGAAGGAATATTGAAATGGAAGCTTTCACCTACGGAACTAAAGCAAATTTAAAGTTTTCAGTAAATCTAGTGTTCAATTCTGTTATCTTTTTATATGACCCACAACCAAAAAACAGATACCTTATCTCCTCAGCAGCCAGATAATCTTACTTGGTTTTATGAGAATTTTTCTCCAAGCTAGAAGCATCAAGTTCATATATAATAAACTGTCCTTCTTATCTTCCTTATCATAGGCCTCTATAAGGTACCACAAAGAACTGGAATTTTCCCATTGCCTCTTAAACATATCAATATTAGTGACAGAAGTTTGGCTTAGCTACCAGAAATCATATTCCTCTGTCACTGCATTTTTAAATAACACTCAGCCTCCACAATCTGCATTCACAGAATTCTAAGCACATTTAAGCTAAAAACTATTTGCATAGTTGCATTTAAATTGGTTATTTCATCCCACTTCTAGTGCAGTATCAAGAGACAAGGAATTTCACACAAACAAGCCCTGAACATCATAATAACAATCTCTGTCTTGTTTGCTCTACACTACAATAACTCTTACCTCAAGCAGGTCCACAATAAAAAGTTTTTCCCCAAGCAACTAGAGAAGAAATCTTACAAGAAACTCTGGACTGCCTACACTGCATTTTGTAGATTGTTTTGTTTGAGTACAAGTGAAAAAGAAATGCAGAATAATTTAGGGAAAGTTACTAAAAGTCAAAAAAAATTGAATATGGTCTAACACGCAGGGGTGTGAATCAAATACTTTCACAACAACCAGTTTTGATAAAACAGAGTAACAAAACACGAAAACTAATTTGGAACATTTGTTCTGTACCTTAGAAGACCACAAGTGCTCGCTCAAGCAGGTTTAGCCCAGGCAGCAGGAAGTATCCATCAATTTCCCAGGAATTTTCTGGTTCATGGACAGCGACAACAGAACCTGAGGGTTTTGCACCATGCTAGCAAAGCTGCCCACCAGGAGAAACTGCCCTTGGTGAACAGGCCTGGAGGGAAATGGCAAAGCATTAGAACAAGGCTGTATACGTGGTTTGCCAGGTGATCCTCACCAGCAAATTAAACTGATAATGTGGAACAAGGAGGGAGCAATCTGCTGACGGGCACTCCCTCATTAGGTACAGGAGGAGAGCCTGTACCTAATTAAGGTATTTAATATAGTTGGTGTTTTTTTACAGATAATTATCTGTATCTAATTAAGCACAGAGCTGACACTGGGTACCACAAACTGTGCAGTCAGAAGGTAACTTACCTTTATTGATGCCCAAACAGGATGGAAGATAAACATTTGTTGTCATGGAGGAAGTACACACATATTCTTTGCAGATCAAAAGCACTTTAAATCACTTGTTAGCCTGTCATTTGACAAATTAATTAATTTATCAAGACATAGTCCAGTCTCCTAAACCTTAAGTCATATTTTTTCTGCCAAAAAACACGGACCAAAGGTTTAACTAAAGATTTAACAATGAGACAACTCTTATAGCCAGACCACTGAATTTTCAGCCATGGGTATTATTTTTATCATTTGATTGTGCATGAATTTGAACTATATTTTATGAGCATCAGATCCTTTTTGGCTGCTTAAATAATAGCCTGGGCTCTGCAATGAAAATTATTCTGAATACAGCGATCAAATTTAGCATGTTTGGTGTGGCAGTCTTAGGCATTGTTTTGACCTTAATCTGCAATACTTATTCACAGTATAGCATAAAAGAGCAATGTTCTTTTTTCAACTTTTAGAATATTCTGAAGCAAGTTAACCAGGGCATCCCTCTAAACTAACAGGTGGAAATTGGTTAAAAATTTGAAAAGCTCCTAATTAAGTCAAAATAAATCACAGACTTTAAAAATGCTTTGGATGGGAGATCCTAAACATCATCTAGGTCTAATCCCCTGCCATGGGAAGGGGCATCTTCCACTATCCCAGGTTGCTCCAAACCCCATCCAACCTAGTCTTGAAAATTCCAGGGATGTGGCAGCCACAGCTTCTCTGGGCAGCCAGTGCCAGGGCCTCACCTCCATAATAGTGAAGAATTTGTTCCTTATACCCAATCTAAACCTACTCCCTTTCAGTTTGAAGTCATTCCTTCTTGTCCTATCACTCCATGCCCTTGTAAAAAGTCCCTCTCCAGATTTCAATTACACAAAACAAAGAAAAACCAAACAAACAAAACAAAAACCCAACTTATATTTACACTAAGTTTTTCAATGAAACTCCAGAACTTGTTAAGAAAACATTGCATGAAGGTGCTATTTACAAGGTGGTATTATGAATGAAAAAATTTTTAGCAGCTCTGTTTGCACAATTTCCTTAATTTTGTCAACAGAAAAGAAGGAAAAAAAACCACATTTTCATTAGAAGAAACTATTTCCTTTTTTCCAATCTACATGAAAGCAAACACATTCCTTGTTGCCACAGTTACCAGATGACTGAATTGTCCTTACAAACTTATTCCACAAAAATAAAGTAGTTATTCTTCCCCCTTGAAATGCTTCTTTGATGTGGGTTTAAAGGTGGTGAGCAGGTGGTAAGACTGTTAAATGCTCTTCCCTGCTCCTTCTTTTTCCAGAGCATTTATAAAACAGCAAATGTTGTCCTGCACGGGTAGAAAGAAATGCTCCAGCTAACAGAGGAAACCCCTATCCTTCAAAGCATTATTTCCTAAACCAACATGTGTAAATCACCTCACAGAATCAAGAGGCACACCCAAACACATGAAAAAGAGCAGGGCAGCAAAAGCGAAGGAGCACGGCTGCCATTGAAGACTTACAGAGTTTCAGAAGGGCCAACACTGCCTGCAGAGAAGCCCACTTAGGCAACCTCTGGACTGCTGAGACTCAGGCAGGGCCCCTTGCTCCTCTCAAAAAATACTGAGCATATTAATTTCATTGTTGGTGCCTCCCCTGAAGCTGTCAGACAGAGTGGAGCTGCTTTTCTTTTTGTAGAAAATGTTGGAACTTCTAATAAAAAACAAATTCCCACGTGATTTCTGTTATTTCTTTTCCCCAAACATTAACACAGCGTTCACACTCTATGGCAGGGAGAACAGGAGCCATGTAGCCTGAAATTTGAAGATTCTCCAGGAAACATTCACCTGATCTGAAGTGCTGCCCAAGGACCAGGTAGCTATAAATCCCCCAGATTTTCCATATTTAAAAAACAGTGAAACAGATGGAATCCATGGCAAAACATGAAATTCTGTGTCATCTGGTTAAACCAGGGAAGTCTTCACTGAGTTCAGAGATCCCAGTTTACACCAGGAAGAGTACATGTACTTCAGCACTTTTTATTAATTTCATTAGTTTTTCTCCTACTGCATGCTGACTGTTAATCCCATTTCACGAGAAGTTAAAATTTAATCACCCATAGGCAGAGAAGACAATAGTGATACACAAAAACCTTTATGATTTTTGATACCAATCTAGGTGTGACTAAATTTGATGTAAAAAACCCACATGCAATCAGCGAGTAATCCCAGAATCTCAGAAGGCTTCATCTATCCAGTTTTTAATTATGAAGTTCTGCTTGAGATAAGGACAATGCATTATCTTGTTAGAAAAATGCACAATTGTTGGACTAATTACCATAATTTTAAAATACTAATGAATATTTAAAATTTTTGCATGGAATTTAATGCTAAATTTTGCAAAGATGTCTGATACATCTGGAAAACAAAGTTCTAATTAAATCAAATTGTATTTTATTTCATTACCTACTTGTGCAGCTTTCTTTTTAGAAGAAAATTTGCTTACCTAAAGAGAATAGAATTTTCTCCACAATTTATCTTTTATAGCCTATAAACCATCCTGCATGCAATAATTTCAACTGGTTTGGTTTTTCATTTTTTTGGTTTGGTTTTGGTTTGGTTTTTTTTATCAGAAGGGAAATACAGATTCTTTTCAGTAAAGTGAAAGAAATATGTCAGGTTTGTCTTCTGGATATTTCCATTACAGAACAGCTCATTTAACCTATGAGTAGAGGTCACTGAAGAACCTGGGGAAAAGAAATCCCTGCAAGGTGCAAGGTCATGTCTAAAAACTTACAGTGCACTGTTGACTTAGTGATAGCAGAGACTTTCAGAGTTCTTTGGTGGGAGGAGGTGAGTTGCTTTCTTTAGCTCAACAGTGTTTCCAGGAAATCCATATTCTGTTCTTGTTTTGTGCTTAGGCTTTTTGTTTCTGCATAAGAAAGCTGAAAAACTCAAGTGCTTTTAGGTACTATCTATGTAGTGAATCACACTCAATAGGCAAGTGTTTCTTTTCAATATTTTGTAAATATCTTATTTGAATTCAGTTTATTTTTAGAAATATATTAATCACCAAACTGAATCACGAGAGAATACTAAACGTGGGTTATTTTACAAAATTGTTTAAATAAAATATTCACACAGTTTCAAAGCTTTTTCTGATATTTCATGAGCAAAGCAACACACTAAAGACAAATCTTTCCCTTTTGGACAAATGACTATTTTCCAATTACAAAGTCTTGTTGCAAATACTTTATCTGATTTTCAGCAGCATCAAATGCCATAGATTTTAATGGGACATTCAGCTAAAAGCAGGTCAAATTAGGTTACCAGCTTTCAGTGATATTTCTGAAATGGTTTTTCTATTGCCATACAAAACCATCCAAGTTTTGCAGCATCCTGTCCTGCAACCTTGGCCATATCACCTGTCATAAAACCACACTCTGACACAAAAGGCAGAACGGCCACAGACCCTTTTGAACAGCAGACAGATGTAAGCGTGACCAGCAGGCTCAGCCAGTGCCTCCAGACCTGCAGTGCAGATTGTCAAAGACAGATCCGTGCATTTCCTTCCCCACAGAGCAAACAAGATACTCACCTCAAAATGATGTTATACTCGAAAGCAGCTGAATTTGTATTTGGGCACCCCTGGAAGCCCTCATCCTTGGTGGGATTTTAAAAAGCACAACAGTACTTTAAATGTATCCCACTGATTTTCAAAAGAGTGTAATCACATCTGTGATTTTTGGAGCTCCAGACAAATAATTGTTTTGACAACACTCCCTCTGTGCTATTAAAAGGCCAGTTTAAAAAAACCCAGAGTTAATGCATCATCAGAAAGTAGAATTGTAGAATTTCACACTTTTTAGCAATAAACATTTACATTCAACTGACACAAAAATTTCAGTCTCTTAATTTCTTTCTGATTTAAAATTACAGAAGAAATCTAAAAACATGGTAGTAATACATTATCTGATCTACTCTTTTTATCCTTTTAAGGAAGAAAATAAACGTTAATAGAAAGCTGATGCAAAGAAACAGAGAAACTATGAAGAGTGATTGGTGACAGATGTGAGCACACTCTCCCCCAGTGGTACCAGCAAAGCAAGGTAAGGGACTCTGCACTTATGCCAGTAAATGCTGCCACAAATCTTGACCACCAGCACAAGGAACTGCAGGAGGGACCCTTTGGGACTGCCTTGGGCATCATGTTTCATCACCTTTTCAACCTCACTGCCACATCCAGTGGGAACACTGCACGGCCCCAGCAGACAAGTAGAGAGGAGTAAAACCACAGGGGTTTTTCACACTTTTCAGAGAATTACTTTAAGTCACTCTGTAAGGAGGCCGGACTGAAAACAGCACAAGGGAACGAGGGGCTGCCCGTGCCACGGCTCTGTCAGGCAGTGAAGTAACTCCTGTTCTTTCAGGGCCCCTGATGCTGCCTGCCCTCTCTCTCTCTCTCGGAAGAAACTGGGACAGGATCCAAACCCCTTTCACAGCCATTTGGGGCAAGGACACGACTGTCCCGTAGCTCGTCCAGCCACGAGGCAAAGTTTGGGGTAACTGCACGGCTGAGCCCCATTCCCAGTGCAGACAAGTTTTCTGTGTGGATCAAAGCAGGACAGTGTCATGTGGCGATCATGGCCTGGGGATTTGAAGGCAAAATTGCTGGCAAAATTGAAATAAATGTCTCAGTCCTACCACAGTGTCTAGAGAACTGGAGACAGACAGTGCTGGCCCATTTAAGCAGTAGTTATCTGCACTTCCACTCTGCAAAGCCTCTCCCAAGCAGTGTCTTTCATCTCCTCCCGTTTCTGAGATTACTGTGCGCTGACAGGAGTGTTTTGGAGTGATCTTAAAGTGCTTTTAACGGGTAACATGCGGAAATAAATAATTCAAGCTTTTCTCGAGTGTTTCTTTAGTGTCTCAGCTTACATATAGAGAGTGCTTTTATGGAGTGCTCACCTGTACAATGGGTTGCGCTCTCTGCTAAGTGTTTTGCCCAAATGACTTTCGAATGCTCTTCTAACACAAAGATAATAGACTTTTATATCCCTACTGTGACCACACCCCTGCTAGGCAAGGGATCTAAACTACTAGACACAATTACTGCCATGGTTTCTAGCAAAAGTACACATGCTTTACCATTTAACATGCAATATTATGCGAGTTTTTAATAAACTGTGTCTAACAGGAATGGTATATGGGAATAAAAAAGAACGGAGAAGTTTTGAAACAACTAGGCAAGATTTAATAATACCAAAAGAGACAGTAACGTAATAAACATTAAAGACCTGAAATTACAGCTGCAAGCTCATCCCACAGCAGCAACAGGTAATGCCAAAGTGTGTTAAATTAGTCATATCTGCTGAGAATTATTTATAATAGAATTATGTATGATATGATATTGAGTGGCTGTGGTACTTTCTGATTATCCCTCCCTGCTAACACATGATCCCCGTCAAAAGAAGTACACATTTTCTCCTGAAAATGCTGGATATTCTGCTGCCAAGTTTTCTTTCAAAATACTCATTTTTTAACACTTGCATGTACGCTCAGGATCAGGCGGAAAAAGCAAATTACAGTTAACACATTCTGTGATGTTTTTCTGACATTTTCTATAAAAAGTACTCATGACTAAAGATTTCTGTAGCTACTGATATGGTTTATAATCCCTTAAAGTTTCACAGGATAGCAGTCCTAAAAAAAGTGTTTTAAACCTCTTTTTCTTTCTTCCTCTCTTTTTCTGTATAGCACAGCCCAGGAACCCAGCCTTTAGGAGAGAAGTCTGGCTGGTGGCATCAGAATTAAAGCTTTCACGGTGTATTAACATGTCTTGGAGGGCACATACTACTGTGCAACTGAGATAAAATTAAACATCTTGGTCCAGGGATGTTCAACAGTTTCCCTTTAGATGACATACAGCACAGGTACTATTTTTATCTCTGGGTTAACAGCCTGCTCCTGTAGCAAACTCCTTTGCTTCTGTGTCTCCCCAGCACATCCTCTCCTACCCCACACGAGAGGCGAGGGTGGATGTCGGGGGGTGAGGCCTGTGGGCTGAAGCAGGTTCCAACTTCAGCTGACTGGTGTAAGGTCAGAGGCACAGTGCAGGGTCTGTGCATCGCTGTTGGCGCACACCAAACTGAGCATTTACAGTCCCCCTGTGCTGCAGCCTGACCCAACCCACCAGACGTCACACAAATTTATTAAACACATTTCAAAGCCTCTCCTGCCTACGGGAGAGGGGACTGGATGACCCTCCAAGCATCACATTTATGACACTGCAGAATAACGTGAATATATGGTTTTGGAAAAGTGAAGACATAAAATAATGAAGACTGTAGAAAATTTGAGTGGTTTTACTCATCCCTTCTCAGGATATAAAAATAGTTGGCACAGATCAAAAAGGCAGTAAATCATCCTCCCAGCACCAACAGTGCTGATTTGTCCCAGCAAGGAACAGAAATGGCTGTATGGAAAAGACCTTGCAACACAGGGAGATTGGCCAGCCTGCTGGGAATACCTGACAGCTTTCCTCAAAAGGTTTCATCTGATTTTAATTGACCATACTGAAGTTTTCTTCCCCTCTGCCTTGTTTATATATACTCAGCAGTTGTTTATGAACTGCACATTCTCTTTTCTCCGTGCAGTGCTGCTCTTGTCAACCCAAGACACATTCTCCTATTCAGCCTTCCTAAATGTCACTGATAGATGTACCAAGTGTAACCTGGAGATAAGATTAGTGGTTAGAGTCTATTAAACATTTCTTGAAAACAACCTTTTACTAAACTAATGAGCTTCCAGTTCCACCTGGGTTTACAGTTTACATATTCAAGAATCCTATCTGACCACATGTTGGCGTGTAGTGATCTGTTTCCTTTTCCAGTAGATTCTGGCATAATATCAGAGCAAAGTAACATTAAAAATAGGAAACTAAATTGTACTGTATTGTACATCCATTGCAGGATAAAAGCTTATTTGCACATGTTAAGGTAGCTTGCACTTTTTGATTTCACCAGAAGCAGGTGAAACCAGTAGCTAACCTACAGGCAGGATGATTTATAATACATTGTAGTGCCAGCCTGTCAGCTGACCTCCATGGAAATATCTACACCTGAGGTTTGGCACCTCTTCTCTGACCTTTTCTCACCTCAAAATGCTCAGAAACCACATTTTTCATGCTTTCCTGCTTTTGGTGCTGCTGACAGGAGCAAAAGCTGCAGTGCCAGCCAGTTGTCGTACATTTAGGTTTCAGAAGACACTGTGCTTATTCTTATCAGACTTACAAATGCAGAAAGTAAAAATCTCATGTGTTGGTAATCCTAGTTAGTTATCCTGAAACAAGTCTCTGGTGGCACACAATTATTTAAGGATTGCCCACATGCTTTATTTTCTGTTTTACTTGTCCTTGGGCTGCAGCTTTGGGAGCACTCGAAGGTGAGGAAATAGCTCCGCTGGGGCAAACTGAGAGCCCAGAGAGACTTTGAGGAGAGCATGGGGCTCAGCAGGGATGTAGTCCATGTTGCAGGGAACAGTCCTCATGTCTCTGGGTGGCAACAGAATGCTTCTCCCTACAAGCTCTCAAAGGACAAAAGTTCTGAGAAAACCCTTTTTTCCTAATAAATCCCCTCTGTAGCTGTAGGTAGTCCCTCACTCCAAGCAGAGTTTTAATTTCTCACTCAAGTACCGGTGGAAGCCCAGATTTCCCTCCTGAAGCAACAGCCTCAAAGGAAAGCAGTAAAAATACCCTTAGTAATTTGTACATCCATTTTTTTACATTTTTCAGTAATTCCATCCATCACTGTTTCTCCATTTTGCCTGGCAAGAGCAATAGGGATCTGACTACAATATCACTGTTGATCACAGCCAAAAAAAGAGTATATGGGCACTTTTAATTATATTGTGCTAAAATTACTTTTATGTTATATGTTCTTTGCATTTCAAAGCAAATCCATATTTTAAAATTAAGCACATGCTTTAAGGCTTCCACCAAGGGCATTTCTCTAAGCCATTTACAGGCAGTTGCAGCTTTGACTGCACATAAACAGTTTTAACCAAGAAGATGAGTTACATTACTCACTTAGCTCAGTGCTGCTCTTTATGTGGCTCCCATTTTTGTGTTGCATCAAACCCTGAATGCCACAAGAGAAAAAGAAGACAATCAGATTGTTGTTTTGCATTACTTGGCCTACATGGTAATGCCATTTAAATGCATTTAGGAAAATCTTTTTGTTTAGATGTATTACAAATCTGCAAATAAATTAGTGCTTACTTATAAGCTTCATAAATCACTTTCCTCTCCATATGCCTCTTTTATTTTTTTTTGCTGTTTAGGATGTAGATAATGTCTATTTTGGAGGGCCCTTGTGGACAAAAGCACTTACTGACTTGGACTCAAAAAAAAAAAAAACCAACAAAAAAACCCCGCAATAATCTGAAAATTTAATACCCTGAGGTTCCTTTCAGACATGCAATAATGAGTATGAGGGAATGCCTCCAAATCCTCAAATTTTCATGTGGTTTACCAGAAAGCCATAAACTGTCTTGGTCAAAACTGGTCCCAAACTCACTGACAGTCAACATCTAGAAACTTCAGAGTGAACTAAATTTCAGGCTCTGTTATGAAACCCTGTTTTTAAAAAAGCACAAATGAGAATCCACAGAGCCTTAAGTTCCTTTTGTATCAGACTGAATTAAAGCATCTCAGTAATTAAAGACATGGAAGTTGTAATCACTAATGACAACCATCCACAGAGCAGCATGGGGGTGGCACTGGTGACAGCCACCTCTCTTCCCCCAGCAGATCAGCCTGGGACAAAAACATGGAGTTTGGTGACCTGGATGCTAATTTCCCCACAAATTCCTCATGGAAAGCTAATGCATTATTTGCATACATGCAAACACTGGAGGGATTTTTGTGCCAGCCCTTTCCATCTGCCTCTGGCTCAGCCCATCTATGCCACTTCAGGCATAAGCAGATATTCCAGAGCACAGCTTTGCAGTATCTGTTGATGCTTTAAAAACAGGCACATCTCTAATTAGTAGCTCGTTAAAGATTATGCATATGTTAAACATCTTTGAAAATTTGCCTTCAGTTTTACCTTCCTGGACAGCTACTCAGCAGTGACCCAGGACTGCCCAAAACACGTCCATTACAGCCACAGCTGCTTCAACACAAATTCTGTTGCCTTTGGAAATTTTTGCTCCTTCTGAAATACTCCAGAATATTTCAACCTGCATTTCACTGCACCTGATACAGTACTTGGCAGTGGAGGACGTTTCCCCTTTTTCAGAACTGGAAATGTGAACCACAGAAGAGCAAACTGCCGACCCATCCACAGGTTGCTCATTTTTTAAAATTTTCTTAGACTTTATTTATCTCTCAATTAAGTAATTAATTTTCTGCACACCAAGAATTAGATCAAGAGTCTTTAACTGGTATCCAACAGAGGCAACACATGGCTGCACCGGGTGGGTTGCAGTGGGATGTGATGAGCTGGCTGAAGTTGATACAGCTGGAGCACCAGCAACTCCTCCTGACATAAACCTTGAGTAGCCAGCTGAAGGGAAAACATTAAACCAAATCCATCCAATCCTGAGGCTAATTCCTCATTGGAAGGTGGAAATTAATGTCGCTTTTAGAAGATGAATTCTAAGTGTTGTTTTTTGCTTTTTAAGTCTCCTGTTTCTGATGAAAACTAACCAAAAATACCTCCAGGGCTGCCATGGGATTGATTCTAAAGAAAACATCATTTTCATATCCAAGAGATAGCCTCAGAAGGGATCCCATGAGATGGCTGTGTTTGCAAAGACTCTAAAGCAGTAACATGAATTTTAGAAGTCAGACTCTGACAGTCACAGGAAGAGGAAGGAAAATGTCATTCTATTCACAGTTTACAAGGCACTACAATTTCTGTGGTATTTTAAATTTGTTTTATATCTTTAATGTCAAAACCAGCACCTTCACGCACCGTACACAGGTGTTTTATCACCATTTTCAGTCTAATAAACTTCAGTTAGGTAGAGGTTTTTTTAAAAGGTACATGACATTTTCCAATCTCCAAAGGGGTTTTTGCCTGTAACCCCTCTGCTCATCTTTCGGAAAGGCCCACAAGCCTTCTGCTGCTCACCTGTTTAATCCTACAACTGTAACAAACTAGGGGATGGAAAGAGAATTAATATTTATTCGTTTACTCTTAAAATGTCTTAACATCCCCCACTGATTTAAGCTGGGGGGGCAGGGCAGGCTGTGAAGCTTTATTTACAAAGACAGCTTTGATATTTCTTTTAGAACAAAAAACTTAATTTTCACAGAATATATGAATGTGACCCAAAAAAATTTTTCTTATTTGTTGACCTGGAAGAAGGATAAAATGTAATGTAAATATAAGTACAAAGAGAAAAATTACATGGGAAAAAAAACAGTTTCTTTTGAGCATAGATTACAATCTATTCTAATAAGAATTTAAGATATGAGTGGTCTGTAAACTTTATATATTTGCAGTTTAGCAGGAGAAGTACATGTGGGATCACTGATGAAATAAATGCTTTTCAATCTATCCTGAGCTTGTATCTCCTTACAGACAAGGAGACAATATCAAACGTTTCAGCTGAATCATATAAAGTCTTTTAGATTCAAGTCAAATTCTGTTGCATTTAATTTCCATTTACAAGGCTGTATATTCTTTGCCAAAATATTCTACAATTCTTAGTTGGGCTTTTTTTACCAAGAACTGGTTAAATAATTCTTAAATGTGGTCTGGACCTGTTCTTAAATAGTAAGATTTTTAAAGTTGTCACTTGGTTACCATAATCAGCCATTACTGAACATTAACTTTACTCCACAATCTGAATCTTTATTTCATTATTCGCATGGGAAATTTGATCCCAGTTCAACTCAAAAAGTTTGCAGAAGAATATGGTTGTGCAAAGCATGAATACTTCTACTTAAAGTTCCATTTTTACTTTAGGGGAAAAAAAACATTAAACTTCCACTTCTAAAAGTAAGATTAAGTGCAGAAGATACAAGTGCACTAAAATATTTTTCACTGAAGTCTATCTAAAACTTTTACATACTCCATTTAAATGTCTTTGAATCTAGACAAGTTGAGAAATGCTGCTTATTTTTTGGACCTTCAGGGCCCTCAGATGAGCCAAAACAGCATTTTTTTCATTCAAATGTTCCTTGGAACAACACACGTAGTAGAACCCAGAGGAATATTACTTGCTCACATACAGTGTAAAAACTTGCATATTTGTTTCAATTTTTTATGTGTTTCTGGCACATGCCCTGTCAGGAGAAGGCAGCTAGACCACACGCTGACTCTGACTGTTTCAAGCATTAGCTATGCTATTTCATACCACAGGAAACAACCCTGCTTCTGAAACGGTTTCCATCCACAGAGAAGATGGTCTTGCCAAGAAATGCTACAGCTCCTGCTAGAAAATGTAGAGAAGCATATCAATTAAGTATTTTTATATTGTTAGTTTATGGGGAATCTTATATTGTAATGGAAGGAAGGAAGGAAGGAAGGAAGAAAAGAGAAGGAAGAAGGAAGAAGGNAAGGAAGGAAGGAAGGAAGGAAGGAAGGAAAGGTCTGTTGTCACATAACAGGGAAGTCTCAGCAATTGTTACCATATGAACTCTTGAGCTGAAGGAGTTTTCATTTCTGAATATTTTTTACTTAGAAACAACATAAAGCAAACACAAGCAAGACTCAGCTCTACATCACTTTGATATGACCTCTATTTTTCAAGCTCATTTAGCCTTCTGAAAAACTATGTCTAGAATTTGCATTGCAGAAAATGTAAATAACTCAAATCATCAAGGAAACATCTTTTCTGTCTCAAAGAAACATCTGATGAAGCAACTTTAGTTTACTCATGAACTGGCAAACCTAATTAAAGGATTCAGGATGTTATAGTGACAGATTTGGACACTAATACATATCTGAGAAAGAGGCTGGCTTCAAAGTACAACAGAGAAGCTTCTATTCATAAATATTTAACTGAAGCATTGATATAAAAATGAGAAAATCTCCTTCATTCTATTCCCTAAGGAATTTCTTTGAAACAAAACTACTCATTGAAACTAATTCTCACAGATATGGAGGGACTTAATATAAGCATTTGTTTTAAAAAAGCTTCTACAAATTTCCAGTTTAGCAACATGACATGACATTTGAGTCATGGAATCCAGAATGGTTTGGGTTGGAAGGGCCCCTATAGATACCTCACACCAAGCCCCCTGCAATGGTCAGGGACACCAGTTTGCTCAAAGGTGCCCAGTCCTTCCCAGAGCTTGTGGCTATACCTTCAGCTCTGCCCCATGGCTGTGCCAGACTTCAAGGTGTCCTTTTCCAGCTGTGTAAGGAACATCCTCAGAAAGCAGGAGTGCAGGGAAGGATCCAGCTCACACAAACACCACTTTTATCGTTTCAGCTGCAGGTGCAAGTGATAAGCGACCCTTACACCTCTCTCAAAAGACCTCTCTCAGGTCCCTTCCAGCCCTAGGAGATCTCCAGGGAGACCTCAGCCAGAGGGCAGGTAACTCTCATCTTTAAGGGGCTGAAGGCCCTGATGGCTCATGGCAATTACCCCTTCTCCTGAGACACCTCCCTGTCCGCCTGTCCCTCCAGCTGACAGACCTCCCTGCCCCACCAGCACATCTGCGGAACCAAATCTTCTCTCTTCCCTTGCCTGTGCTGCATTGTGCTGGTCCTCCATTTTCACAGCCACACTTGATTATAGAAGGAGTACCTGATCTTCTTTTAACAACAAAACCTTCATCTAAATAACTGTTGCAGTATTGTATGTCTGTTAGGTCACTAATTACTAAAATGTTATTGGACCAGAAACCTAAAGTCAATCTCACAGCAATTAAATAAAATTTAGAAGCTGGCATTAAATTCACATAATGATTGGCAGGCTACTAATCTACTGTCCAAGAGCTACCTACTGAAATGGGATTAAGGAGAAGAAGATCAGTGGGAGCTCCTACCATCACACTAAATCAGTCACCTGGCACATTGTGTGTATTTAATATCCTTGAACATTCAAGGCATCCTCCAGCCATGGCAGAGAGGCCATCTAAGCTTCCTCTCCTCGTAGTCATTACCAGTACAATCATATGATTTCAAATCAGTTTTGAAATCAAAGCATGGATTTCAGAGGGTACAAGAGGGTATCAGAGGGTACAAGCCCATGGTCAGGTGTGATGCCACTCCAGCAGCTGGGAGAGTCATCAGGTGGGACAGTGGAACGCTCTGTGTGTTGCCACTCAGATCTGATTAAATGAGTCCACCAGCGTACAAAGATGTCTCTGTGCAGGGTGTTCCCAGTCCCAGCACAGCCCTGTGAGGCTGCTGCACCATGCAAAGAGCACCTGCACTGCAGCCCTGCTACAGAAACCCGAGAAAAACCCAGACATGTTTAACTTCCCTTGCAAACATAAACTGCTTCTGAGCGTGTGCACAGTGAAACTGCTATTGCTCCAGTTATTGGCAGTTATCTATCAATTACACTCAGGATCTGCAGCAGATTTCAACAATTACTCTGGTTTTACTATTTGATTCCACCCACATTTCATCAGCACGCTGCTACAGCATGCATTATACATGCTGTATATTCCTCCAGCATGTTCAGTGTTCTAGGAAGAAATGATATATCCAAGAAGCCCTAGAGTTTGCCCAAAAAAGCTGTACAATCAAGCTTCCTCATAGGATCATTTGATGCATGTTGATTGCACTCAACACCAGCAGCCTTCGTCTCATCAGCAAACTTGGATTATATCTTGCCTTCAGGAAAGAAGGGCAAAAATCTTTGTAACTCACCACTAAATATAAAGCTACATTATTAAGAAACATAACTCAAACTCCTTCAGCAGAGCCAGACAGATTTCCCAGCTCTGTGGCATTTCTCACTGAACGACAAGAAAATCAATCAAATGTGGTTGGACAGGGAAGATTTTCATTAGCTTCTTTGTGTCCCTACTCTGTTCTTCACACAGCAATGAAGATCAAAACTACATCAGTTCATTACTTTGACAATGCAAAGATAATTAAATATACTTCATAGTAATATTCTTTAATTAGAGAATATGTTTCCTCCAAATTTTAGATCCTTCTACCTCTTTAGGAAGGGTGAATACAAATACCTCCAGGCTAAAAGAAAAAAAACAAAAATCCCAAAACCCCAAATACAACAGCACCTTTATTCTGCACCTTGTCCAAGAGCTTACATATGACCTATACAGAAATCAAGAGTCACCTACCTAATGACTCTGTCCTCTTAAAAATCAACAGAACTTCTGCAACTTTGTCTTAAAAAGGAACAAGACTGACACTTTTCCTCTTGAATATTGTATCTCAGCTGGATATTGGAAAGAGATAGGAACCCTCAAGGTCTCATCACTTCTCATACCAAGCCCTCAGCAGCCCTGTGGTATTTCTTTGTCTTAATGTCCATCACAGAAGGGAATTAATAGTGCTTAATTATTCATCATGTTGGCATGAGGCAAGAACACGGCCATTTCTTGATGTATTTTTTGAAAATGTAAATTGTCACCTATGGAAACTCCTAAGTATCACAGACCTGACTCAGAAAAACACATGCAAGAAAATGTCTGAAAAGAAGAAATTTTGATTAAATAATGACTGTGGGATTAGATCAGTTATTAAAAAGATAGCACTCATCAATTATCTAGTTTTTGTAGCCAGGGATATTCTCCATAAATCATAATGAATAAAGTAGTCACATAAAATAATACTGAATTCAGAAGGGTTATCAGTGTCATTTTAGTATTACCTCATACTATCTTTGTTATCTTAGAAACTTTTTATCATTTTTTTTCAAAGTGTCATTTTAAGAAAACACTGAAAATAAGAAATAAAGTATTTTCAAGTAAGCCCCCTTATTGAAACAGTTGCAATATTTTATCTCTTTTTCTCCCCTTTTCCTTCTGAAAGATTCATCAGCTCAACTCATTACCACTACTTTTTCATCTACATGAGAGTTGTCCACAGGCAGTAGGATGAAAAATACAATAAAAAGAGAAAAAGTTACCACAGAGCAATGTACGCCCAAAACACAATTTCTTCCAGCTCTTCCAGGCTGCCTCCCATTAGATGGGAGGGGATATTACTGACAATTCTGCTGTGATTCATAGTACTTTTAATTTTCTCCTTTTTCACAGAATCATGGAATAATTTGTTAGGGACTTTTAAATTTTATCTAGTCCAACCACTCTGCAGTGAGCAGGGACGTCTTCAACTAGATCAGGTTTGTTTCTCAGGACCCCATCCCGTCTGACATCCAGTGTTTCCAGGGATGGGCCTTCTACCACCTCTCTGAGCAACCTGTTCCAGTGTTTCACCACTGTCATTGCAAACCATATCCTCACATCTAGTTCTAAATTTTAGTTACTCCTTTCTTTACCCCAACAGGCCCAGCCAAAAAATCTGTCCCCATTTTCCTCCTAAGATGGGAAAGTGCTGCCCTTTAAGTGTTGCAAGGCTGCTCTAAGGTATCCCTGGACACTTTTACAACACCTTGGCTCCAGCCTGAAAACTCCCAGGCACCTCTGCTGCCAATGGCATCTGGCCACTGGCTGGCAGACAAGAATTTTGATGCTTCCACAAATACTTTTGGCATAAAATCATATATTTGGCATCTTCAGCCTTAAGGGTAGAAGATGATAAATTCCAGCCTGGATATTTTCTTGGAAACTAAAATCAACAAAGAAAATAAAAAATAAAATAAAAAAAAAAATTAAAAAAGGCTGTTTGTGTGGTATGCACTGAATTGATGTGCTGCAGAACTGAGTTCACTAATAAAACAAATATATTTGGAGTAATTTCTTATCCATTATTTTCACATTAAAATGCCCAGAAATATTTCTGTAAGTATTTAATGGCAGAAATAGATTTGGTCCATCTTATATCAACTCTCAGCTGCTATGCTTTACTCTCTGTCAGAGGGAATAGTCATTACTGCTCAAGAATGTCATCTGTATTAGACAGACAGCCAAGAGAACCTACAGCTTATATCAAAAAACTGCCCCCCAGCCTTTACATATTTACAATTTGCATTTATCTTTTTAAGCTTTCAATAAGCAATTTCTCTGAGATATTTCCTCTAAGANATTTATCTGTTTAAGCTTTCAATAAGCAATTTCTCTGAGATATTTCCTCTAAGATGTTTTATTGTTTGTTTACAGTAATTTAGCTACTTTATCAACCGCTTAGATGATATATTTACTCAGCTACTTCATCTGCAACATACTTCCTTTTATGTCTCATGATCTACATTGCACTTTGTACAGCAGAATTGTAGCTATTCAATAATTTAAACTTTGACATTATGACTCTTTGTCAAACATTCATAGTACTAATCTGGAAAACTCTTACATTATCACATACTACTCTATATAGCCTATACCTGTAGGTATTCAATATTTTAAATTAAAAAGTTAAACTATAAATGCTGATTGTGTAAGCATGCATGATCAATCACACAAGTCATCATTCAATGCAGCTATTAAAAAGAAACAAAAATTTGTGCTAAATTGTAAAGTTAGTAATTTCATTTCTATGCTCTGAATGTAGAAATCGTTAAAGACTGATCTTTGGGTTTTCAGATACTTTACTGTCTGCTTTCTCCGCAGTAACAACATAGAAGAAATACTGGAAAGTAATGAGCACATTGCATCCCTCCTCAAAAAAATAATTGACCTAAGCAAGAAGGCAGCTTGAGAATTGTTAGTGTTTTAAAAAATACTGAACCATAAAAAATAAAATTCTACCCAAAACCCACTGTATTAGTTGCGGGCACTTTTCCAGAATCTTGCAGTGCACTTTTTCTGCAGTGTGTGCAGCACTCATCAAATGAGAGTACACACTGTTCTTCTGATTACAGTTTAAAAATGAAACATAAAAATCTTGAGTATCAGTTATTATTTCTTTTTCATTCAAACTCATTCTTAGTTCCATGGCATCTAACCCGTGCCAGCTTTATTTTGTAAGGCTAGAGTACTCAGAGGGTGACACACGCAGAAAACACGTTTACACATTTTTCTCATGAAGAAACATGAGAAATTAGTTCTTCAAAATCCTGCAATGATATTCTTTTTCATTTTCAAAATTTGTTTCTAAATAGTTCAGATCTGAAGCTATAACAATATTTTTCAAATATTGTTTGATAAAGCAATATTTGTTTCAAATATTTGTTTGACAAAGGGGATAGACAGGTTGAAACTTTAAAGCTTTTTCAACTATTTCATGTAAAAATGCAAACCAGTTTAATTACAGAAATCTTCTTAGGTATAATGACCCAAATTCTCTATTGGCCCATCTCTCTTGCAGCATCAGGCGAGTTATTTCAGCAAGCAATTTTATGCACAACATTCATTCTGAGCACTGCCCGGAACTATAAATGCATTTATTTTATGCTGCTCAATCCAGTACAAAAATGACAGAGCTGTGCTGGGGACAGAAAGCCTGCTAGGGAATGAGCCTCTTGCTTCCACATGTCTGGAGCTCAATCCAATATAACCTGCCTGTCTCGGGATTGCTACAGTGACCCTGCAGAATTTCAAACCAATATGACAAGAAACAACTTAAAAATCAAAAATTCTGACACAATGTAATTTTAGTTATAACTCATGAAATAAATCTCTTTCACAGCACAACCACCAACTCAATCGCTTGGTTTTCAAGTACTGCATGTGGAAAAGCACAGCTGCCCACCAATAACCAAGGGGACAAAGGTCATCTAAAATTCTGTTTCTTCATTCTTTAAGAGTCCTCAGATTTGAACAGTGCCTAGTGTTATAATCCTGATGATGCTGGTAAAGTTCTTTGAGTCTATAAAATATCTGTAAAGATATCTCAAAAAATCTTTTTCGCATGGCATCAGCTATTTGATGGCTCTCACCAGTAAAGGTGACCTCTCTTGGGATGCAATTAACGTCACCGGGGACTTCTAAATCTTTGAGGGGAAAGAGGCATCCAGAGAGTTTGAGAAATGTTTAGTGAGACACAAACACTATGAAAATAGAAAATCACCAATCTTTGCCTAATTATTTTATGGATTTGTTTGCTGAGCGTTTGTTTGCCCTCTGCAAATATTTGCATAATCAAGTTTCAGAAACATTAACGTTCCCAGAAAACACATTACAGCTGTTGAATTATAAAACTGAGATTTTTCAAACTCCAAACTAAATCTATACAAAAAATATGTACTCGTGGATGTCAGCTGAGGTTTTAATGTAGGCAAATGTAGGGAATTCACATCTTAAAAATCATCACCAGGAAAGAGAGCTATGGGTAGTATATATTGCGTCTTTAAACAGACAAATCCATGGTTGTATTGACTCTCAGCAGCCAGACAATAATGTGTGAAAAATTAGTTGAAAAGGTTCCTAATATGAGCACAGTCCTGTCACCTCAGAAAGCAAAAATCATCCCAAACCGTAGAGATGCTCACATGAGCAAGGTATGTATGATGTGCCATCAACAGACTGAGGCGACCAGAGTGGCTCTGAGGGATTAACTTTTCTCCCTCTTCTTTCTCTTCAGTCTTTTTCTGCCACATTCTTTTTGCCTCCTTTCCCCCCAGAATCACTGCTGCCCGAGGCACAGCTGAACAGAGTGACACAGGGATAAAGCCAGAGCCAGCTCCCTCTAGGCTGCCCAGTGACTGGCACCATCTCTTTTTCTGCCACAGTGGTTCCCTTGCTCGTGATTTTCCAGGCAAACAACGCACAGGGACTCACACCCAAAAGAAAACAGAAAGCCCCAAAGGAAAAGTGAGTGAGAGGCCTCAGCTCCCCTCGCCGCAGTGCTGAGGTCACCCTGACCTTTGGGGGCAGCTGGGTCAGCCCGCTAAGCTGTGGAAATCTTCCTTCCACCTCCTAAGAGAAATAGTTAACCTAAAAAGCCAGCTTTAATTCCGGGGAAAAGCTCAGCAGAAACAGTAGCAGAATCTCTGCCTGGATGAGCAGTTACCACCAGAGGAAACAGAGCTCATGAGTCTGCCCCAAACTCCAATTTTCCAGTTTTCAGCTCCAGCAATAAGACGTTGTGTCCTGTATGAAAAATAAGATGAACTAAGAAATTATTGATATGCGTATAAATTATGGCAAAAAAACCTTTAGTCAATCATTCCAGCACAGATGGAATGTTTTTTTTTTTTGGTTTGGATTAGCAGGAGAGCTGGGGAAAGGATCCTTGCAAGCAGCAGAAATGAATACGTCCCACAAGAATATGCAGAAGCACAGCAATTTCCTTCCAACCTCTCGGAGGAGCAAGGTTAGGACAGAGATTGAATAAACACACTATTGTGCTGCTCAGTGCCACACACACACACACACACTGGATTTGCTTGTACAGGTAAAATTTGAGTGAAGCGAAAGCTCAAAAGGTTTGAGGGGTTGATTCCTTTCAGTGTTCAGGAGCTGCACTGATAACCTCAGAACATGTTCAAACTTATTTATACTGACAACGGGCAAACAGGTTAAGAGGAAAAGGAAAAGTCTCCTCCCTTCCCTAGATTTATCCAAGAAGCCAAAGTAAGCCCTAAGTCTTCCTGGGTGTGCAGTGGGAGCAGGCTCAGTGCAGGTTTTAGGATGCCAGGCTGTGAGTGCTCGCTCACACACCGCCCGTGGGGGGATCCGTGTGTGCCGGTGCTCCCGCGGTGCCCGCGGAGACAGGGACAGGGCAAAGCCAGAGCCACTGCAGCCAGAAAGCGATTCCAGAAACTGCCCAAGCCCCAGGAGGCAGCAGGGATGGATAGGCCATCGGGGACAGGCACCAGGTCTTGTGCCTGCTCCCCTCCTCTAACCATTAAGAAGAAATACAGGAAAACAGAGGCAAGTTTTGGCTCTGTTATCAGACACAAGGAATTATAAAAGCTATTTTTTAACATGATGGTCATGTCTGCAGGTCATCTCTGCAGCAAATATGAGCAGCAACGTTTGTGGCATTAATCCCACACTGGCAGACTGATGCAGCTTTCAAGCTGAGTAAGGGTTTAATGCTCTGAAGGGAAGGGAAAAAAAGATTTCTTTTAGATAAATTGCTTAATTGGGAAGTCAGGAACTCTCCTGCCTAAGCAATTGATTTTACAAAAGAAAAAAAAGTTTACTTCAAAATGTAAGCCTGCTATTTATCTATAATACCCAGGGAAAAACTAAGCCAAGGGATACACTCTTGCCTTTACACTGTTGAAACCATAATTTTAAAATCATAAATAAGGCTAATAAACAAGTATTTAAACAAATATTCTTCATTCCTTGACTGTTGTAGTGAAGAGCAAATTCAGAGACAGAGACACCGTTCCAGACCTCTGACAGATCGTTTACCCAGGCGGCAGGGGCTGAGGAAATGGGGTCCAGAGGGACACTCAGCCTTTACCACTGGCATCAAGAGATCAGCTTCCCTTAAGCTAATGGACTTCGGTGCATTGACTTGCACAGTGCTGCAGATCTCGGGGAAAAGCTCCAGCACCATCCCCTGCCCCGAGGAAACTCCTCCACCTCCTGCAGCAGCATGAACGGAGCGTTTACAGCCACCAGTGTGACCACCAGGCACAGGCATCTGCCCCCGATTTCTCCCTGCCTCCCCCCGTGAAAAACCTTCAGCAGGGCTCAGTTTTGTCAGAACTGAAAATGTTTGCATCTCACGTATCCACGGGGTGTGAAACTCTCTCCCTGCCGCACCTACAGAGGCTCCTCTCCGAGGAGCAGCCGCAGGACACGCTGCCAGCCAGGGGCTGCCCCTGGGCAAAGCAGCACAGGTGAAAAGGACAGTCAGGATGGGATCAGGCACGGTGCTCTCCCACGCAGGAGGGACACGATTACCACCCTAAAGGACAGCCACCTACGGAGACAAAGTTTGTCTTTTTAATGAAATAAACTTAGAGGCAAGTTTGATATTTAATCACTAGCATTTTGCAACTTTCTCAAGCTGCGGGAACATAAAACTTAATTTTAATATAGCATCAATTTTTCCGTGATTAGCAACTTGCTGCACAACTGTGCATGATCTTTTTGATCATGCACAGAGAGTACACACTCTTTCTACACAAATAGCTTTAATTTTGATTTCACCACCATTGTGCTAACATGAAAATTCTTAGAAGTCCTTGTGCAAAAATGTCACTGAATGACTATACCTGACATCTGCTACTTGCAGAAGTAGCTCAGGTTGTACAAGAAGCAATAGGCTTATTATTGGTACTGAAATAGTCATTTTTTTATGAGCTACATCAGTTAAAATATTACAAAATACCTTACAACAATTTTTTTAAAAAAGAATTTAACACGTGTTATTGCCTCCAACAGTGCTAAACCATTATTGCACAGGTAGCTAAATTTGGACAAAGATTACCAAAACACTATCCTTGTATATTCCCCAGACTTTTTCTTAAAGGGGAAACGCTTGCATAATTATTATCATAACTTTCCCAACAAACTCACGGTTTTGGCTTTTTTTGGTTACTTCTTTATGTTACTACGCAAAATCAGTGGACTTAATTATAACAAACCCTGTGTATATATTTTTCTTTTTCCTCATATTGCCTAAGTCTTCCAAATATATACATATATCTATGGGGGTTTTTTCCCAGCATGAAACTGCAGACATTGTGCTTCTAGGGGTTTCACAGTGCAAACCTTGCAACTTTGCAAACCTCATCTCTGTCACTTCTCAAAAAAAGTACATTATCTCTGTCTCTTGGTTTCTCTTCAGGGCTGTGACTTTCTGCAACTTCTGTGTGACAGGTCAGATCTGGCAAGGTAATCTAATCCAACAGCCAATATCCCAAGTAACATCTTCTTAGCTGAAGCTAAAATACAATACTCCATTCTGGTCTTTCTTGACTTGCCAGCTGCTGTTAGCAGCCAGTCACACTCAGATTCTGTCTCCCTGAAACTCCCTTGTCTCTGCCTCCTCCAGCCAAGCTGCCGCCAGTCCTCAAGGTGTCCTTCAGATATTGTCTCTACTTCCTTCTCAACTTTCTGCAAAACTTCCTCAGGGCTTGCCTTCCCCATCCTTTTCCCTTGGTAAGGTCACACACAAGCTCAAACTGAACAGCCGTCTCCTTCTCTCCAATTCCATTCGCTTCCTTTTTTAAACTCTAACTTTGGATTATTTTTCTGATGTATCCTCAGGGAAGAGGTCAGCAGCTCAAGGCCAGCATCAGTATCACTAGGCCTTGAACATCTTTGGACATTATCCTCCTTCCCTGGAGGCCCCAGCATCCTCCTTCCCTCTGGCACTCCAGACGTGGGGATGAGACCCACAGCACACGCCCACCACTCAGCTTGGGCACTGGAGCTCCCTTTGCCATCAGCACTGAGAAATTGGCATTTTAAAGCATAATTCACTCAAACTATTTCAACGGTTAAATTTAAAATGAAATAAATCACACCCTCATCTGCAGCAGTTGCATTAGCTTCACAGCTCAGGACTGTGGAGAGTCTTTAATTAAGCTGATGACTCTGATTCTAGGTGTTCCTTCCCTCGGGTCCCTTGGGCTGGCATATATTGCTGTGAATCACTCTTGGTTCCATTCACAGTGTAACGAGCCTGCCTGTCTCATGCTCTCTCTCTGAAACAAAAAGCCCTCAGTGCATTCTGTCACATCAGGTGCCTCATTTTTAAGATCCACAGAAGTCAATTTTGCTTTGCTTCTGGCACATGCTGCCAGTAACACTGGGTGTTGTCAGCACGTGAGAAGTCAAAGTCACTGATCCAAAAACCTGTCAAATGATTAACACAGCGCAGTCACAAACCTGGATGCTGCATAACTTAACATTTATAATTCAATTGGAGTACCTCAGATAAAAATCTTTAAACAGGAAAGGTCCTAAGCAAATTCCAAAGCAATGCTCAGGTGTTAGACGGTATGCCAGTCTTACTATGCTAAGTTTAAGAACAAAATACTGAACAAAATAACCACAAAATTTTCTTAACACATGGTTAGTAAAACAGTTTTGGATTAAAGAATGAGAAAGATTCAGTTCCTCACGTTGTGGTATCCATTCAGGAGTGTTATGTAATACTCACAAACCCGTATCTTAAGTGGCCTCAAAGAGAATCACACTTAATGCCCTATTCCTTAAAGTAATGATGGGCAGTAGGAAAAATTTTGTATGATTTATATGATTCCAGGAAAGTACTAACTCATTATTAATTATAATTTGCCACTGTGTTCATATATCTTTGTGTTTATTAGTCTTAAAGTGACTGCCTTCTAAATCCCTGTGGTCAGCATTACACTGAAAGCTGTGAATTGTCTATGTATTACACTACATGGGGGAGGTTGGCTATATAATTATATGTATCAAACCTATACCACAGAATCAGTATGTAGTCACGCATATAAAAGTACTTGCACTCTTTTGCTAATTGCTTCTAAGTTTTATGAAAAGAGCAGGAAATTAAGAGCAGAAAATTTTGAAAGCATATTGACAATTTCTAGGCAAGGAAGTGCCAGCAAACATACCCCACCAGCAAGGTCAGAGCAGGCAACGGGACTGAGTTCCCCTGCAAGGAGAGAACCCGACCACTTCCATCGTGGAATGCTGGGCAATTGCTGCTGGACACACTGGGCCTGAGCACCAGACCTGTGGAGACACCAGACCTGTGCTGCTCCTTACAGCATCAGCTGGGGATTTGATAGCAACTCTTTTCCCTTTCTCTCTCTTAGTTTTTATCTAGCACTGGTTAACTACTCTTGATGTTACCTATGACATGGAGCCATTCTTGATTAATAGACAGAAGGAGAAAATGTAAGCATTTCAAATATTTTTTTTTTTTTTCTCTTTCCTGCTTCTTCTTATGATGAAGGACTAACTGTTTTTAATAGGAAAAGGCCACAGTTATTCTCTGGTAATACAGATGTTGGCAAGGAGACTGAAAAAATACATAAAGGTAATACGTGGAAATAGGAAGATTTAAAAGTTGTGATTTGTTTTTCAAATTTCCACCTAGAGACCTCTAGCTTGTCTTCCCCACACATACATATGTGTCATAATGCACATAGTTTTGGTCTACAAAATATAAATAAATCACACCAGCAACTCCACTCAACAAAAATGCATTCAGGCAACAACACTTAAGGTATTTCTATCATGCTCCAAGCCAGTCTCTGATAAGTGCTATAATCTGGAATTCTTGGAGTCCCCTAACAGGACACTATACACCTCCAGACAGAGTCTCGAGAACAGAATAAACACAGGAGATTTGTACATTTGCTGAGTGCTTTGGAAAACAGAAGTATTTATTTTGTTCTAGGCATGCATTTTGAGCTGGCCACATCCTGAAGGTGACAGTGGGCTGTGTCCCCATGGCCAGGCTGCCTCCTGCCACCATCACTCTGCACTTCCCTGGAGTTGCAGCTCCTCACACAGCAAGACAAACATGTTGGCACATGGAACAACACAGTTTAAATTCCACATTGCCTTAAACAAAATAACATGCAAACCCACTCCATTTAAATGCACCACTTATTTGGGTGATTTTTGCATTGTATGCTGCCATAGACTGTGTTCCTACCAAGACACAGCCCTGTATCACTTGTGCCCTTTGCTATGTGTCCCAGCTAGTTCATAACTGAACACTCACTGGGGTTATCTGTTAGTGACTTGCTTTTGATGTAATGGATTTCAGAAATGCTGCTCTCATTTTAAGGGATTTATTTCCTAAGCAGCTGGTAGATTGCAGTGATTCTCCTATCTGCACAAGGCCTGGTGTGTGCACATCCTGCGGGCATTCAAAGATCCAACTACCTGAAGTTTCAACCCAAAAAGTGTGACCAAGCAGCTGTTATGAGCAGGAACAGCTACCTATGGATGTCTCTCTCTCTCTCTGTAGCAGAAGATGTGTTTGCAGGAGTGGGCAGATGTTTCCTGCTAAGGCACAGGTTTGGTTTAAAAAAAAATAGTTGCTCTAAACACAGAGAAGTCCAAAGGGAACACTAAAAACCCCCTTAAAGTCTCTGCTCCTCAACCTAATTGTAAATAAGAAAACTATTAGTACACCACTACTCATCAATTAGCAGGTGCTAAAATACTACTACAATAAACCTGAAATGTAAAAATTGCTGATGCAGTCCCTGGACACTGATGAAACTTGCTGCAGAATTTTTGCTAAGGACATATCTGCACTTTCCTTTTATAGTTTACAATCTAAGAGCTAATGAATAAATAAAAGTGAAAGGAAGGCAGGAAAGAAACAAGAGTAAAAGGTTATAACGTACATCTTATATTACACAGTAATTATGTGCTTCTGAAATGCCAATTAGTAACTCCTTCCATGATCCAGCTCGCAGTCAGATCAATATGAGGTTGATAACAGCAGAGACTTGTGATCTGGTAAAAAATATTTCATTATTAAAGAACGTATAAAGCCACAGAAATATTAGCTTAACTCCATTTTTTTTTTAATAAGAGCAAATTGTAGTCACAACTTGTAGTCACAAGAGCAAGACAAACTTTTCCATTCCACAGTCCCTGTAAATTTCACACAGATGTTCGGTTTCCTTTCCTAGCTAGCCAAGATAATTATTTTCTGTTTTCTGGGTTGAGGTTTTTTTTTTCATTCTTTCCTCTGAGCAAAGCAAACAATGTTTCACCAGAATTTTTTGCTGTCAGAGGAAAAAGAATGTTGAAAAATTATTTGACCAACAGCACAACATGGAGGTGCACAAAACTCGGTAATTCTCCTGGAAGACCTAATTTACTTGCTGTGTTGACAAGATGAGCCAAAAATGTGAAGAATAAAACCAATTTCACAGTNCATGTAACAATACAGAAATGAGGCAGGTATTTGGCATTCCCAGCTAGACCCTAGAAGTTTCTGTTACACATCAGTGTAACAAGAGTGAAAGACCATTGTTCACAGCAGTGTCAGCAAGGTGGTGAGGTTTACAATCATCTCAAAACAAGCTATGAAAAGTCTTAGAGGTAAAAGGCTTTTCTAGAAGATTTCACATTTTATCCAAGGGCTTTGGTACCTTTAGGCTTTTTTTCTTGCTTGATATCCATTTTCCTCTGTCAATTTGTTTCTCTGCCACCAAACTTACTTTGGATGCAGTGCACTCAGTTCACGGGCGCACAGAGTTGTAGCCACCCCTCGGCAAAGAAGGATGTGAGGAAGGGCCAGGGGTGTCCCTCCATCCAGGCACCAGCCCTCCTGCAGCCCCAGGGTGATTCAGAGAGGGAACTGGCACAGATGAAGTTTGCAGGATTCAATTTAGAGGACAAGCGGATCGTTGTAGTTCTTGTTCTGTGAATCCAGAAGTTTATGCTGCGTTACAAAGCAGAGAGCAGCTGATCCAAAAACCACTGGGAAGTAACATTACATTGATATTAACATACAGGAGCCAGTATGCCTCAGCTTTGTGTCTTGGGGAGAAACATAAGAGGAATAAGGGGTTTTAGGGATCTCATTCCAATAGGTGTGAAGTTTTCCTGTAACCTTTTTTCTTGAATCTTCATAACTGCTAGAACTAACACTGTTTCTTGGGAAGTCATGCTTAAAATGCAATTTATATTTGTCTGGTCACTAATGAAGTATTTTCAAAGTCATTTCCAATACAAGGTCCTTATTACCACAGGAAAGTTACTGCTCCTCTACAGTCGTAAATACTTTCTCATGGAGTATCCATTGGCTCAGCACTGAAGCACTTAAAACTATTTATAAAGCACATTTTACACCTGACACATAGAATTAAGAGCAGAAAAATGAGACAGTTTTCTAATGGCATCAGTATTACTGTGTTGGTTGTAAAATGGACTCATGTCTAGAAGGCTCTGATTCATGTTCTCTCTTTTTGAAGACTATTGACTCCTCTGGCTCTTTTTCTTTTTTTTTTTTTTTTTTAATGGCATATTGATATTGGTGGTTGTTGTTGTTGTTTTGGCTTGGAAGTCCAGTCAAATGAATTTAATAAATGTTTCTGGAAATGAAAAATTAGCACTGGCTGTTCCAAACAGAACAAGGGAATATTTCCCAGAGCAAGTACCACACTGCTCTCTGTTCTCTAGTACTTTCAGAGATAGACCTAGGGAGAATGAAATGGTTTCAAGCAATTTAAGATTATATTTGCTGAGTCTTTGAAGTAGGCCAGGGCAATTGTAATTCATCACTTCCCATGACCTTGCCCATTTGGGCTGTTCTGTGGTGTGATGGACACAGGTACACCTTACACAACTGGTCATTAGAGCCACAGGGATCCCCCTCCCCGTCCCTGAGCCTGCAGACATTCTGCATTACTGATCACACACTGCACAGCCTAATGCAGCCTATATAAAAATGACAGCACTAATCGAAGATTTATACCTTTAATCCCCTCCTGCCTCAGCTCTAAGTCATGATTTTTATTCCCAGCACTAACGGGATAAAGCCCAACTGAGAATTTCCTAGCATGAGGTGAAGTTCAGCTGCCCCTTCTGGGAAGACAAACAAATCCCAGATCCCTCAAAGTTTGCAGCACAAGGGGTGAAGCCCCAGCAGGTTTCCTCACCCCACACAAACCTGAGTACAGCCTGGCACCTGCTGCCCTGAGGCATGGACAGAAAGGCACTGAAGTGAACTCTTCAGGCTTTCACACCATTTCATGAAACAAAATACCTAGTGTAAAATTTCTTGATATTGTTTTTCAGAACTAAGAGTCACTAATCAAATATTGTCACTGACTGCGTCTTTATTTTATTTCAGGGAAAAAAAACCCACAAACACTTATTTCTGCAGAGGTACTTCCTACTGAATACCAATCTGGTTAGGGATTTCATTCCATCACTCTAGAGTGCAGTATCTCAGCTAGAAAGTAGTTTTCAATCAATGCAAAGGCGGGATGGTGTCAGAGGCTGGGCAAGAAGGCAGTCGAGGACAGAGCCCGCTGTTCCCTCGCCTCTTCCCCCAGCATGATCACCCCACTGCCCAGCCGAAGCACGCACCCAATCCTCCCGCACGCGAGGACACCGCCACCCGCGGCGAACACACCGCCTCGTCCGGCCCCGGATCGCTCCGACCACGCAATACCAAAACCGCGTCTCACGAGTCGATTTCACACCGCCTCCCTCGAGCAGAGCCTCTGCCGTGCCGGTACTGCGGAGCAGCGCTTCGGGAGGCAGCGGCAGCTCCGTGCCGAGCCGCCGCCCGCTCGGGGCGAACTTTGGGCACGGAACCAGGGCAGGACAGGTCAGGGCAGGGTGGGCAGGGCAGGGTGGGCAGGGCAGGTCACGGCAGGGTGGGCAGGGCAGGGTGGGCAGG
>WAAG01046075.1:49376-79160 GCA_013390105.1 Tichodroma muraria
GACCGGCCCCGGACCGCGACCCGGCCGGGACCGAGCGGAGCCGCCCGCCTGCAGCGCAGCCGGTCGCGCCGCCCTCGCCCCCGGGGCTGCGGAGCTCAACGAGATCAGCCCCTCTCTGTGAAAGCCCCGCAGTGCTCTCAGCCGAGATGAGTAAGACTGCAGCAGAAAGTTTATGCCGGCTGCTCTTTCCTTCGTGCTCTACGGTCTGTTTTTTTCCTTTCTACCTTCCCCGTTCCCCCCTGCCGTCTCTCCCCTCTGTTCCAAAGCGCCTCCAGCCCGCTGCGGTACGGGCATACGGGCGTGCTTATGTAACACAGGTGCGAGGCACCGGCACCAGCCTCACGGGGCTTCCGAAATCACCGCGCTTTGCTAAGCACCGCAACAGCTCCACGCTCCCCCGTGGGGCAGAGGAAATGCATCTCTAATTAGACTTTCACCCAAATAACTTTCAGGGGGGTTGGTTGTGGTACTGGCTAAGAATCTGTACCCTCCAGACTCATGAGCAGGACTTGCCAGAAACACAAATTTTCTTTCTGCCGGTCCAGCCCAGGGCTGGTGCAAAGCCAGGATTTGGGGATGGAAGTTGGTAAGCTCTGTGAGCAGATTGTGACACCGCAGGCTGATAATGAACAAGCAATATTTTGTATGTACATAAAATGCTTTAATGACTCTTATTTTAGAGAAACCTCGCAGTAAAACAAGACACAGCGTGCCACACACCAAGGCATTCCTGGGGTGTCTGAGAGGTGCATGAAACTGCAGCCAGTGCAGGTAAAGGTGGTTCAAGAGGAAGCAAAGAAGAACGAGGACAGACTACAGCCAGAAGCCATGGCACAAGTCTTGTAAAGAAACTGCTGATTTGGAACCTCTCACTGTGTGAGACTCCAGCTTCAGGCATCTCTGAAGCATCTGTTCTTTCAAGAGGGAGGCTGTTGAGCAGTATTTGCTACTGTATCAAAAGTTTTGCTCCCAGCGCAGGAAGTTATTGCTCAAAAATAAAATTACTTTTAAAATTCAGGCCCTGGGTTGAGCTTGTTTTATGTCAATTTTCTTCCCCTACTGCCACTCCCTCTTTTTTTTAAAGTAATTTGAAGAAAGTGTACAAAGCATGTGCCCAAAAGAAGTGATGCAAGAAAACAAAAGTTTTGCTAAAGACTTCATTCAGGCTGTGCTTTGCTACTTGAAGGTCCATCCCACTCTGCAAAGGAGAAGGCTGAGAGCTTGCTGTGGTCACAGCTCAACATATCCTCACAGAGGCCTATGGGGACACTCAGCTGTGCTTGTAAATTTCATCATGACTTCAGACATCTGCCAGAGCTCTTTTAAATGGGGTCCATTTTCAGAAGATTTTAATTTCCTGGAAGAAAGTCTGTTTTAAATCATCTCACATTAAATATTCCAGAGTCAAAATTCATTTTGCACACCTTAACTCGGACACAAAGGCAAGCCCTGGGTACAAACAACCCCTCCAGAGAGAGGAGAGCAGTCAGTGTTTACTGCAGTGATACTGAGAAAAATGTCACTGCCAAAGGAAGCCAAATGCAAAGTAAAGACACAGCAAGAGGGTCCCTCCTGGCCCAGGCTTGATCATCTCTGGGCGCCACAGGCTGGCCTCTAGCCTGCAGGACTGTTCACATTAGCCTTCTTCACCTTAGCAGATTTATTGGATTTTGAGCAATAAAAATCACATTTAGCAAGCATATCAGGGGCTCAGCAGTGCTCTTTCACCTCTCTCTATCATATGCAGACAGGAATGAAACTTAATGGATATAGATGGGGAAAAAAAACACCCTCACATAAAAATGAGACATGATTCAACTCAAAGGTGTGCTTTGAGGAGGAAGGAATGAGTAAATGGCTGTTTGGGTAAAGGGCTAACAGGCTAACTTCCACCATACTCTGCCCAAATATTTGTCTTGAAAAGAAAGTGATGACTTCAAGTTATTGTCACCAGGAGCTCAAGCAAGAAGTAGCCTGGAAGATTCAAAGACATTCTTCTTCATCTTGAAATATACTTGTGT
The DNA here is from genome assembly GCA_013390105.1 of Tichodroma muraria. Taxonomy (NCBI): domain Eukaryota; kingdom Metazoa; phylum Chordata; class Aves; order Passeriformes; family Sittidae; genus Tichodroma; species Tichodroma muraria. The sequence continues at coordinate 51,398 of WAAG01046075.1, forward strand.
TTAACAATCTCACATGGGAACTACTTTAACACAAATGAATGAACTCATGACAATTTTAGCTGGACTAAATATCTGTGGGTTTTTGTAAGCTCCTATGAGAACTTTTGTGTAAAGTTTTCATGCTTGATTTTATGCTTCACAGTGGCTGACTTTCCATGCAAGCCCTAAAACCAGCTTTAAGCTAGAGAAATCTCTTCCTTATAATAACAAAGAAAAAGCAACTTGGGTTAAAAAGTTGCCAAAGACAGAGATAAGATCAATAATTTGCTGGCATTGTTTTTAAATGAACTTCTACAAATGTTGAGAGAATCTATTCCTAGAAAGTATAGTTTGCTGATTAACCTCCTGCTCTCACAAGGTGGGACCTAATTAGAGAATGCACCTAACAAGGGCTGGAGCTGTAAAAGCTCTGTAAGTGCATGGTCTGTTATTATAAAATATCCCAGAAATAAGGCAGATCAATAGAGTGGGATTCCACAAAATGCCTGCTGAAATCCTCCTGAGCACCACTCTGCTGCTTGCTTCTCCAGTAATGTTATTCCCTGCCTTCCCTCCTGTTCCCTGATGTGGCTGTTAATCCTCCAGAGGTGTAATCTTCTTTGGGAACTGGCTGCTTAGCAAAATGCAGTTCACCCTGGGTGCTGACTGCTAGTGCAAGCATCCACATTAGCCCTGCAACAAGGTTCTCAAATGTTCCAGTGCCTTCAGGGTGCAATTAAATAACTGAGTGATTACCAAAATATGCTGGAGAATATTAAAATATGCTGGGAGCAGATGCCTCTGTTACACAGTGCAATAGAGCAGGTGGCACTTGCCTGTGTTGGAGCAGCCCCTCAGTGAACTGAACGAACCTCCTTCCTGAAATATTTAAAATGAGTAAGAAATCAACATGATCAGCCAGGAAAATTGATTAAGCTATCCAGAAAGTTTGAGAGAAAAGAAAATCCCTCCTTTGTGGCAGAAGAGCCTGCCTGTCCCACTGTCCAAGCGCAGCAAGTGACTGTGGGCAGCAGAACTGCTGCTGGAGGCAGCATTTCCCAGAGGCTCCTGATCACTATTCAAGTCCTGCAGTAACCTGCTCATAGAAACTCCCAATACAGTCCCCCAGCCACACATTTTCCTGCGTCTTATTTTTTAAGCCTTATGTTCTTAAAAATAAATAAAATCCCCACAACCCTTTCTTCTTTTTTACTTTGTGTCATGTTACATGAATTGTATAATCACCATCCTGATAAATAAAAAATTAAAGTGTATATTGGTAATTATAGCTACTTCATGGCAACATGTTCTTCTGTAGCTGTTGAAAAATATTTTCTCTCTTTTTTGTTTTATGCAAGTACATAAAATTTAGCTTACTGCTGCTCCACATACCAAGGGCCTAATTCTGTGCTCGCACATGTTGGCAGCTACTGACACAAGTGAACTCAATTTCTAATTCGCACCAGTCCATAATCAGATTACAGACTTCCCTGTTTATGGATGAAGAAGTTTTAATACCACAAGGGAGGCTGACTTGGGATCACTGTGAGGCTGCCAGCTCCCTCAGAGTTATTACCCAGCAGCAGCCATGCCCTGTGTCAGTGCTGGGTTTGCGTGGAACAGAACAGGGCAGAGCCTGCCTCCGCTCAGCTTCTCAAAAATCCTCTACCCCAAGCAGCTCTCAAGGGAAAGGCCAGCAGCTATCGTGCTCTGCTGCTATGGCCAGCAAGCTCACACACAGCTCAAGGTATCCCAGGAAAAGCAGTTCCAGGAGGATGGCACTGTGGTCATGCACACATACACATGTGTTCATATGTGCACAATCCCACATGCCCTGCAGCCTTCAATCTGGCTGCAGCTGTTGAAGGGAATGGGAAGGAAAATTCCTTCAAGTAAAGCACAACTTCAGGCAGACTCAATGGAGCAGTGGGATGCCAGCTTTCAGCCTGGCTGCAGTGTCAGGAGCTGTTGCAGCTGTGCTAACCCCCAACGTTTGGTTACTGCACTGAAGGGTTTCTCTGAGTGGACACCTCTCCCACTGGGAAAGCACCATGTTATCCCTGACAGGTGTTGTCATATTAACTGTATGTATGTCCACTCCTTTTAGCACTCCAAAACTCCCTCACAGCTTACTGTCTTGAGGTTTTGCAGGATGATTTCAGCACAGTTCAGTAATTGAAATTTTGAATAAAATCAAGGAGAATCCACTCCATTGCTGAAAGACATGCTAAAAACTTATAAAATCCAGTCCAATATATGGAACTGATGAAGAAGCAAATATAGATGTTCCTCATTTATACTAGCTAATATCCACTGAAGTATAAGGGTACATTAGTTATAATTACTTTCTGTTCTTATTCACTACGACTATTTCAATAGGAAATATTTAGATTAAGTATTTGCAACTCTTTTTAGAAGCAAAAAGTGGGTTTTTTAGAAACAGAAGTTCTGGTGCAGAAAGGAACCATTGGTGCACAATGATTCCTTCACTTAATTTTCTGTCAAGGTGAATGGTATTGCATTACAGTCAGAAGATGAAAAAGAAATCTTCTCTGCTACAACAATAATGAATTATTTCTACTAGATTTTACCTGCAAATAGGAGATAAAATGAAAATAGATCCAGCAATGTCTACATAGCATTGATTCAGTACAGGGAGTATGTTGTGAGAAGAGATGGAAAAAACAGCCTGCATACGACTGCCTTGTTACCAGGGCAGAGAAGCAAGCAGTTTTTGAGATATAAAACTGCAAGCAGAGGCAAGAGAAAAATGGTCTGTGCCTGGTGAACTGAATGTGTCACCCACAAAAACTGCACAGACAGGAGGTGGCTTTATGAGCAGCACTTTGCAGGGCACCTCTTAGCAGGTCTCTGTGGGCCACTGAATTAATTCTGATGAGCCACAGGCAGTGCCACAAGCAAGGAGTATTCTCTTCAGGAACCCTCCAGTGTGTCCTGTGTGTGCCTGTAAGAAAAGAGCAACCTTGAGTGCTTTTCATTTTCAAGTGAGGCTTCAGAGGAATAGCCAATACTATCTAAGAAAACAAAAAAAAAAAATTAAGCAAAAAAACAACATACAGGGCCACCAAGCTATATTCATTTTTTTAGCACACCATGTATTGACAGATACCCATACTTTACAGGTGAGGAACTTCAGGAAAAAAGAGCAAATCCTTTTTCTTTGTTCTCACTTGAATTCCACAGTAGACCCCTGGAGCACTCTGCTCCATCTCACTGCGTTCATTTAGCCTTCTATTTGCACAAGCTATTGCAGTATAAAAAGAAGAAGGTGAACCTGACCTATCTGAGAAGTAGATTTAATTTCATGCATAACTATTACTCACACTGCTAACAGGATTCAATATTTCTACCACGCGAGAGCTACAGGATGAGTAACGCTTTTGCATGTGTGAGGATTTACAGGAGCACAGCCACCTTTCTCCCTACCAATGGGCATTGCACCATGTTCAGGAACTGCCACGAAGTGCTGGAGACATGCCAAAAGCAGTGTCAAGTAATGTCAAATTTCTGTACAGGTTCGTTCTTCTTTACGCCTTAAAATCTTGCTCGTCACGGGAAACACCGAACAGCACACACGGCTCTTGCTCTGCAAGAACATCCCAGCCCTGTCCAGGGCTGCTGCTCCAGGGATCTTCCTGCTCACTGAAGACAGGCCTGAGCAGTGGATTTCTGGGTTGACACCATAGCCGACAGCCAGTCCAGAGGGGATTTATAGAAGGTTCAAGATTGGCATACAAGTTTGAATGAAATGTCAAGCAAGACCAGGAGTATTTTGTCTCAGCAGGATTGTCTCACTCATTTTCAGCATATATAATAAGCTACCCACAAGCAATCCCTCTTTTTTTGAAGATTAGACCCCAGGTAGTAGCCAAACTTCAAAAACATAAGAATTCCTACACTGATAGTCAGCCCACCATTCCAAGTATTTATGTACCCAATAGGTAGCCCAAAAACTTGTGAAGGCTTTGCCAAATTTGCTATGGCAGAACTTAGTGTGAAAGAATACTTTGTCCCCGCAACACAAAGAAGTTACCCCACAGCTCCTTCTGCTTCTGGGATATTTCCACTATGAATCTCATGAAAGAAAATTCCGTGGTGAGCCATTGGTCTAGGATGAGAAATTTTGCCCTGAACTATTTGTATGTAGAGGTATCACCCTGAAATCAGCTGCCAGTAAAGCTAGAATGAAAAATAAAAAAAAGGAAATTTTACATTATTTAGAGAGTTTGAAGTTTAAATTAATAATTTGTAGCTACAGAGACTGAAGTGAGGAAGTAGGGGATTTTATATTAGGTCTCAGAGGCTGCAGGGAAGATACTTTCCAGATTTAAAAAAACACAAAAATTCAGTGACAACAATAATAAAAAAAAAAAATTGGCTACACAGACCATTTTCCTTCATCTATCTGGGTTAATACAAGCCTAAGCAAAATTTCGAAGGTGTATTATTACTAAGAGAAAAAAAATGAGAATAAAATTTAAACCATAATTATTTCCATTATGCTTCAATGGTACTGAATAACAGACAAAACCTCTCCTTTCCTTTACTCTGTGTAAATCTCACAGCACATAACATGATAATTTTTTTCACAAATGAAAGATAATCTACTATCAAATGAGTACTTTCCTTGGAACACTGCAGAGCTGTTTGCTCAAGGAACAACAAGGAGCAATTGCCATCAGAAATGAAAGAATGATTTCTCGACCTCTGAAGAAAACCCTCAGTCTCTTTTCCCTACAAGACATGTATTCCTGTCTCCCCACTTAAAAAATATTTTTACAAGACTCTTGGGGCACTGAAGAAGGCCCTAACTCATTGCCACATGTATAAAAATAAAAATCACAGATGAGTGATTAAAATTCTGCTGTATTCTTTTCTCACAGAATTTATCAGTTTGGCTTAGTGTGTGTACAGGTGTTAGGACCACCTCTGAGGCAGGGTAATAGATCAGCCTTTTCCCTTATCTGAAAACACTTTAAGACATCAGGCCTGGACCATCAGGTCCAAGCAAAGGTCCTTCATAACGTGTTCCTTTGTTGAGGCAAACCCCATCAATTTAATCAATCAGGGTGAAAGATGGGACAGCTAACAACCATGTCAGAAGGACTGCAGCTCTGATTTCCAAGGTGGCTGTTAGGAGGTCTCTACTTTGTTTCCCCACCTCTGGGGCAGGAGAGGGCTCTCACCCCTGAGAGCATCCTGAAAACAGCAGAGCCTCAGGCAAGCTGACAGAGTTGTTCTGGCAGTGCTGATCGCTGAAAGTGAACCTACCTGGTGAAATAAGGGTTCTGCATCATCTCAAATTGTTGCTCCAGAAAATTAAAATGCAAGACAGTACAAGGAAAATGCTGGTGAGGAAGAAAACTTAAACAAGTTAAATGAACATGGGAGAAGATAAACCGCAGAAATTTGAAAGAAGAACTTGTCCAAAGCACCAGTAACAAATGAAAAACTCAGCCTCATATTTTAGGTATAATCCCTACCAACAGGCCATGAAGACAACAGTGGGGTTGCAGTCCGGAACCAGACTTGGCCATGCCCTTGACTGCTATTGCTCACATCCATAAATGCTGCAGTTAATGTGTTCCTGGAAGACAATTCTCTTCCTCCATGTGTAAAATTTCCCAGTCTCTTCAGATCTGTGATGTCTTTTCAATAAGAAAGCATCTGAAGTCCCCCTTCTCTCTGTTTTTCTCTTCAGTCAGAAGTGTGTCAGTCACAAGCCCACGCTGCTCAGCCACCAAGATTGCTGCTGCGCTTCAGCTGACAAGTTGTGAAAGTTTTGGCTGCCCAAAAATCATTGGGAACGTATTTACTTCCTTTTGTTAGGATGGTGTTTGCCTCCTACTGGCATGTACCAATGCACTTTTGCATGCATACATCAGGGTTTTTTAGAGACATCAAGGTTCACATCCAACCAGTTAGAAAATACTACCTTGTTAACGAGACACAAGGTTACTGCCAGATGCCCATTCCAATATCATGTAAACATTCATGGAAATCATTTCCTTGTGCCTTAGCATCCTTTTTATATTCTGCTTATAAAAAAGGTAGAACATTATGTGGGGAAAACCATTGTGGATCCCACTCCTGTACTTTGCAACAAACCAAGAACTGTTTCAGCGTAAATTCCAGTCAATGTCACAAAGCTTAAACTAGCCAAGGAAGATGTGAGATCAGAAGGTTTTCTTCTTTCTTTTGGGCTCTGTGCCTTTTAGTAAATCCCAGAGAGCTGTTGGAGACTTGTGGGACTCACAATGTTGAGAAGAATTTGTCAGGAGCAACCAAGTCTCATATGCAATTACATATTCTCTAGCAATTGCGCAATCTTCTAACAGCTAAATCCAGAAATTATATTATCCTGCTCTCAGGAAAATACCACAATTTATGCTTACTGGGATGCTGAAGGCCTCAAATGCAGGCTGACATCTACAGTATCTGTAAGCAAACACTGTTCATTGCATTTACTCACAAATCTGAAGCAAATGTAACACAGCCATCCAGCACACACAATAAAAGGACACCAGCTCCAAACACATAATCCAGCCATTATTTTGATTGCAGTATGTTTTCCAAATTGATTTGAAAATATGTTTTTATTAAAGTGCGTGATTTGTCAAAAGCGCTTCCAGGAGGTGTAAGAGAAACAGCAAAGAGATTGGAGCTTGCTTAACCAAGTTTATAAACCTGCTGTTTCAGCCTCAAAGACAAATTACACTGCAGGAGCACGTTCACTAAACGTCTGTGCTCTCCTTCTTGCCCTCCTACCTATGTTCAAAGAATAGAATAGAAAAACATAAATCAAAGTCTCAGAACATATTTCTCTCCCAATTCCAAAGCTGCCATATCTCTATACCAGAATCATAATCCCCTGCAACACAAATAAAAAGCACAGCCCAGCAATCACCACTTCAAAATAATTACAGGCCACACAGTAATTTACACTTATCTAAAGCCTTTCACCCCAAGAATCCCAAAGCAATTTATACACAATATAGATGTGGCTGATCTGAAAACAATCATGCCAAGGAGCTACTTGGGAATTGAGGGATTGTCTAAACCATGCAGATCTTTGCCATCCAAAACTTACCCATTATCCTGACAGCAGTTTGAACCAAACCCATTAAAACCTTCCATCTCACACTAAGGATTATTCTAGGCACTGACAAGCACGTTTAGAAACTTTCTTTCATTTTAGTCTACGATATTGGGAAGTCGAGAAATTAAAAACTTGAAACAACACTGCCCAGCAGACATACACCGTTTCAGAAGGTGCTCACCTGAAGTACAACCAGGGCTAACACAACCTTCTGTAAAGAAAAAAGGTCTAAATTTCTGTATTTGCTTCCTTTTCATTTATAGAATTTAATTCTCATCTCTCCAGGCTGTGGCTAAGTACTGGCCTACAGGCAGAGCTTCACTCCTCTGGTAGCTCTGAAATATCATCATTTACCTCCCAGCTGCTCAGTAAATTAAAGCAGACAGCTCACCGGTCTTGCTGGAGTCCCAGCACTCTCAATAGTGCCAGGCCACACGGGTAAAATGGGTCTTTAAGCACAGCTGTGAAATGGCTGCTGGTTCCCTAATCCTCCAGCCACACCCCCAGGGCTCTGGGTGAGAGCAAGTTTGGGAAACTGAAGGGGTATGTATTTCTAACAATTAACTGGTAATCCATTTGCATTTTCAAAGCTCTTTTCATATGGAAAGAGGCTACTGGCTCTTTCTATGTTATTAAGCACAGACTTTGTTATGGCTTTCCTCAGTTTTCAAAGTGCAGGCACATAAATGTTGAAAGCATTCACTATACACTTTGTAGGATCCCCAAAAGGCAAATTTGAGGAATATAAAATTCTCTTTTGCAAGGTGAGTTATAGACACCAGCAACAGCTGGCCTCCTGGCAATCTTCAGATGCAGAGAAATCACTGCAACACACAGTATTTTAAGGGATACCTAGATATTATTACCATATTTTAAAATTAGAAAATTGAATCAAAACACCTTCCTGCCATAGGCTGCTTCGATCTGAAGGGTAGGAAACTCTTTTCCCTTGCTCTGCCCTTTGCAACATATTTCTCTACCCAAACATGTACATAGGCCTGTCAGGAAAATACAGGATTTCTAGTGTTTTGAGTGGGAATGGCACACACGACAGGACTGCAGCATCTCATCTGCATGGCTGATGCATCTGCAGTCAATCTGATCACTGAAAGCATCAGCCTCACTGCACCATCAGGAGTGCTACTGGCTTAGGAAGGAGGAAAAGCTAAGTGTGTTTTGGGGAGCAGAATGCTGCTTTTGTTTTAGAATGAGGTAACATCAGGGGGAAATCTTACTATTTTTGCTGCCTGCGTGGTACCACATTCCTGTTGCGTCCCTGAGTGGCAGCTGCAACACCTCTCAACAGGGAGACAGGACTTTGCTATGAAAATGCAGAGGAGGAAACCACTGGATGGGCAGTTTCTTGCACTTCTTCATGATCCCTGGGCTGACAGCTGATCCACCAACAGCGCTCAAAACAAGTGAATAATTCAACCAGTTTTCATAATGTTATGCTGGAGATGATTGATTGCATTGCCTCACACTGGATTTCTTTTCCTTATTATTTTTTAGGGGGCAAAGGTGTCACAAAATTAACATCTTTAATTAAAATGTCCTTAGAAATGGCAAATATTCAGTGTTCTCTATTAAGAGACAGATGTCACAGAAGAAAAAGTGATAAAGTAACAAACCTCATAATGAGACTGTATTTGGCTAAACTCTAAAACTAAAACAACAAAGATATGGGGTTTATTTCTTTTTCAATCTTCATATCACTTCAATTTGTGGTTCACATTTCAAGAGGTGAAAAACAATTTCAGTTAGTAAAAAAGCTGCCCAAAGAAGCTATGTCAATTTATACCACCTGGGAATCTCACTCTGCACTAATCTGTTTCATTCATCCCCATTTCTTGACATATAACTGCCAAGGGACTAGCCTGGTTGTGGAAATGTATTACCCAAGTGTCACCAGTAATGCTGTCTCTTTTTCTCCCATTCTCTCCGGAGCATCTAAGCCAGAACTGACATCAAAACCAGATTGTAAAAGTGAGTGGAGGCAAGGGCAAGGAAAAAAAGGGGCTGAAGGAGTAGAATTCTGTTGAAAATTCTGGGTAAAACAGGCTCTGTCATTGCCCTTACAGCAAACAGGAGTTAATTTCATAGTTCAGTTTTATCTTCTGTGTTCATATATTTATGAAAAGGCTTTATTACTCGGAGCTTGTAACTGTAAGGAAGTGTATTAGATGACCTCAGTGGTCCCACGAATCTTCATCTGTAGTTTCACTGCTCTCAAGGAGCACAACCATTGTGAGAAGCTGGTCTGGAAATAGCAAGGATTTTGATTATCCACACAATAGGTCTTGCATTGACTTTGGAGTTCAATAAAGAATCATTGCAGAGACCTGATGTCAGGGAGTATATATTTGCTGCTTCCTGTGTTTCTAATCACAGTACACTGGGCTGGAAAGACATCCTGGGGTATTCAGTGCAGTCCCTTGCCATTGCAGGTGACCAAATAATAAAACCCGTTTCGTAACCTGATGGATTGCTTTGTTCTGTCAGAAGACATTTCAGATCATGTAGTTTTATTTCTAGTTACAAAAACTTTCAGTCAGTGCCAGACACACTCTTGATGGAAATGTATTTTGCAGTCTTGGGATATTGAAGAGGCAAGGAGGGAGGGAGGGGAGGAAGGAAGGAATTCCGGATCAAAAAATAGCCAATGTCACATAATCAACAAAGAATTAGGACTTAGGAATGTAGTTATTTACTGTGTATGGAAAATAGGCCATCTCAAACGAAATTCAAGTTGTGTTCCCATTAAAGTACAAACTTGGCTGTAAAAGTGGCTGTGCTGATGGAACAAAGTTCTGTATCTCATTTGATTTTGTTCCAAAAGATGCTCTAAGTGAAAAAAGCACTATGACACTACACAACAAAGTTCATGCTAAATGGATTTAAATTATAGAATTGATAGTTCTTACAGCATAAATTTTAATTTAAGTGTCTGTCTTAGTGCTGTGCTGCTGTACATTGCATTTAGAGGCAGATATAAGTGATCATTAATAAAATTCACAGTAACATTAAAAACTAGTGAGGTAGTCAATAATATTGGGAACTGCTGGATTATGTAAATCAACAGGCAGAGTAACATACATTTTAAAACTGCAAAATGTCAAGCATTGAAGTTTCTTAAAAGGTGGGAAACAGAATAGCTGGACATGATGGTAATGAAAGGCACTTGTCATACAAAATCCCCAATGAAATGTGGCATCCACAGGTGAGAAGGGACAGAGCAAATATTTGGCTGCATGAAATGCAGAACCCAGAATGCTCAGAGAGATTTTTTTTTCACGTTTTTTTAAAGGAGCTGTTGAAAATTCTGAAGGAGAAGGGAAGAAGAGGCTGAAGGCAAAGCAGGACACATGAGTGGTGCGACAAAACACAGAGGCATTATCAACATTGAATAACTCAAAGGTCACCTGGTATCACATATGTTTATAATCAAGCTGTAACTGAGAGTTTTTACTCCCATCATGGCCACTGTTGGAAAGAGACTTCCCCTCTAGCCTTAAGAACTCCAATGTCTTACAGCTTCTGCTCTACTTGGTAGATAGCTTGATAGTTTATTGTAAAGCACTTCCCTAAAGTAATACTCTTTCATTCCCTGTTAACTTTGTATCTAGCTTTACACAATTAATTAGGAAAGTGTTCAAAGACCTAGATTTTAAACCACTTAATTAATTAGAAATGAAGGTTTAATGGTTATTCCTCTCAGACTATTTAATTTAATGAGAGAATTTGCAGGAAAAAGAAGGAAGAGAAATCAATTTCATGTATAACAAATTGCAACAGAAAACAGAAAAGAAATGAACGTATGTATTTGTTTACTGCTGGACTGGATAAGAACATCTCTATCAGAGCTCAGGGGGTTGCAAATTTTTGGCAATGGGGACACAACTCATCAGTTCCAAGAAACTGCCCATTCAAACAGCTGGGATTTCCATCACAACCCAGGACATCACTGTTTCCATCCCACCTCTTAAAAACAGCATCCAAAAACACAGGAACAGAGGAGCCTTGCCTCAAATCTAAGAAGAGGTTGGAAAAGAGAGACAGGACCTCCCGAGGGCCCGTCCCAAGAGCTGTGCCAGCAGCTGGCATTCAGCCAAGCATCATGGTGGGCAGGGAGGCTGAAAGCTCCTGCCAGGGTCTCACAGGAGGAAAATGACCCTTTTCAGAAGGAGAAGGACACACGTGGCCCCATAACGTCCCTGACTAGAAAAACTAGTGAGTCATCATCCTAACACCCAGCTGAGCAATGTGATTTCATGCAGGACACACTTATTTGAGCTAAATCTTTCTATTAGAGGAAACAAAGCCATGCAGCAGCAGCAGCCCATCAGTTCTACTTATAAGGAACTGTCACACTGACATCTCTCTAAAAGCAAAGTTCCTTTTAGTGTCAGTGGAAGGACTGAAAGCCAAATGATGGGAACATGCCCTTCTAAGTTACTGAAACATTTTCAGTTGTTTCTTTCCCTGAGGTATCTGCCACAAACAAGAAGATCCAAGACTGAAGACGGGATAATTTAGTAAAGAACACTGAAATACTTCTAATAATATGAGTAAGACCCAAGAAAATATCTGAGCTGCTGTTGCACTAAGCTTTGTAAAGACAATAAGAGAAATTGCCCCTCTACTGAGACATTTCAAATCTTATCGCTGCTTTTAAAACAAAATTACTTTGATACATAAAAAAACATCAGGCTTTGGGCTGGGGAGAGACGTTGCTTTGTAGTTTTATTTTAAGAACTTGGAATTGGATAGGATCTAAGTATAAGCATTCAAAAAGCACTAAATTTGAAAAGAGGATTTGTTCATGAGTACTGGCAAGACTGATTGGTGTTAAGATGAAATGAGACTCCAAAGCATATAACACTTCAAAATAAATACCAGCATGTAGCACTGCTGTGATTTTGCCAGCCATCTGCATGATTCATCCCCTTATGATGGTTTAGCCACCTATCTGTTTTTACCAAAGCATTTGGAATAAAGGCTTGCTGATACAAAGCATAACTTTTTTCCCCTCATTAGTTAGCTATTGCTAACTAATCCTGTCACTAATTCAAATCAATTCAGTTGATCTAACTAAATCAGGAAATGGATATGCTCAGAATTGTGTGTCTCCTCCAAAATTCATATAGAAAATATATTTACATTGAATATTGCTATTCCACAAGAGCCTTTTTAAAAAACTAAGGGATAATCTTTGGTGCAAAAGAAGAGGAGGGGGAAACATTAGGGAAGTTTCTTGGCTTTCAGAGGGTAAATCTGGATGCAAAGCCTAAGAAGCTCTAAGGAGTAAGGAATAAATACTGTATTGCCCAAAAAGCAGCAAGACTGGCTGGATAAGTGAGTGGCCTGGGGTAAGCAACAAAACTTTTCCTCAGCAAATCTCTGAGTCCACCGCAATAAATTTTAGTCTGGCCAGCAGCAGTATCACTGTCAAAGAGGGAGGATACCTCTGCATTTTCTGTTCCACTCAAGACAGGATTTAATCCTAAACATTTTGGGTTTTAAAATCATTTAATCTCTAAAATTTATGTAATCACTTATGACTAACTCTCATTGTAACAGGAGTTTTACTGTATGCAATTATCTCTTTAGTTTGGGTTTTAAATTAATGTCAGTCATTCTCCTTCCATTTAAAAACTCATTTTTCACATGTACAACACTTTCAACCAGCTTTGGAAGAGAAATATCAAAGGAGCTAATTCCCCCCGGTTTAATTTAACTGAAGAAAATAGAGTAACAGAGAGGACAGTTTTGAATCATTACAGTGTGTGAACTCTCACAAGCAAGACAGAAAGCAGTAACAAATCTATGGACACATAAAAAATTCACTGTCTTTTACTGTGTTTTAATGAGGCTTTCTCATTTTGACTAAGGGGAAGACAGGGAAAGAGGAAAGTGTTTCTGCAACACCACGGTAAACATATCACAGAACAACACTTTTCTTCTCTAACCCCTGTTATGCTCCTGGAATTGCTCACAAAATGAAGCATGTGATGTGATTATCAAATTCCCTTCCTCCAAGCACCATAATAATTTCCTGCACCTAAATGCTCTGGGATTCTCATCAGAAGTCCTCAGCACCTTCCAAGAAGCAGCGGCTTTCCTGGCACTGTCATTCTGTTTCAACAAAATCATCTGATCCATATGCTAAATTATTCCCACACTTAGAGCTCCACTGCAGTGCTGTCACTCTGCTGCTGCCCCAGCATGGTGGGTTTTGCTTTGGGACATTTTGTCCATGCCAAACCTGGCCATACAGAAGATGCCAACTCTTAGCAAGTAGTTGCTTTAAAGAAGTCTCATTACATCTGATTTTGACTAACAAATTATGTAGGTAGGTAAATGAAGTTTGTTGTGATGAACCTGAAAATAACCTCTCTCGTAACTATGTTCACTTTACTTATGTATTTTACCAAATCTACTACATGTTCTAGTCCATCTTCCACAGTATGAACTCCCCTGAATAACAAGAAATTTATAACCAGTCGTGTTTTGAGGTCCTCCTTTCTGTATTTCTGCTCCTGTATTGAGCAAACATTAGGATTCATACTAAGAATGTGTGCGCACATAAATATCAAATCCTGTGTCTGAGTTTTAACTTTAGAATTCACTTCCCAGACAAAATTTGAATGCCCTAAAATGAGCCAGGAAAATTATCAAAGTGAATTGTGAACAAATATTTGAGAATGTTTGAGAAATCTGGAAGCAGGGTTTTGCTGTATTGCTTTGGCTCCATCTTTCCATGGGATTGATCTGAATGCGTTATGAAGACTATTAGAATGCATCCCTCTTTTGCATGGAAAATGGCAATTCTCTGGCAAATTACTTGAAGTGGAATGTATTCATTTCCATCCCAAGAGATAACATTTTGTTTTGAGGAGAGCCAGATGCATGAATGCTGCTGAGCTGTAGGCACACAAGTACTTAAAGCTGTGCATAGTGTGTAATTTAGAAGGCACCTCCCTAAAAAGGCACTGCTGGAAGACTGAGCTGAGCCCAGTGCCCTCCTCATCCCTTTCTGGTGTGAAAAGGAGGGGAACACCCTGGAAAGCCCCTGTCACAGCAAGGCAGTTGGGTTTGGGGGAATCCAGAAAGGCAGCCTGGCAGCTGGCCAGAGACCAGGATGGGGATGGGCAGCTGCTGACAAGAGCAGCAGCAGCCACAGAATACAAATCTCTGCTAAAGCGACAAGATTTAGTAACAGACAGTTACTGGTGGTGCTGCTGTTCCAAAAAGAAGCATTCCTAAAGAAAAATATTCTGGGATTTTAATTACAAGTTTTCATTTTCAATGTTTTACATTTGAATTCTAGATTTAAAAGAGAGAGTAAAAAAAAAAAAAGAACAAACTCTTGGTTTTGGCAGAAAGCGGAAACTTCTTTCTTTCGCACACAGTAATTTGTCAGAAATCCTTTACTGACAGAAAAAGTTGGTCCACCCCGTGCTGCTTCATGCACAGTGAAAATGGATTTTAAAACTTCTCCAGCATCTAGAGGGTGAATTAAATTTCCCTTTGCCCCAAGCACAGCACTTTCAGTGTGGTACCTGGGATGCGAACAGCAGCTCACCAGACACTCACACAGGTCTGGGCAGCGAGATGCACAACACTGTGATTACCTCTGAAAATGTGATGATCAGATGAGCACATTGAATGAGTGACACTAACACATTGCAAAGATGACAGAAGTAAAAATTGCAGGAGAAGCAATTTCTATAAATGCTATATTTAGATCTGGCCATGACATGGAGTAGCTCAGCACACCTTTTCTGTGAAACTATTTTTGGTGGCATTCTTAAAATATTACTGCTAACCCATAAGAAATATTCCTCATTGCTCTTGACAGTTGTATATATTTGAATCTTACCCGGAGATGAGCTTTCAGTGACTGCCAAGTTAAATTTTTCCACGCGATTTGTTTGCAGATGGGGCAGTCAGCTCTGTGAATGGCTTAAATTTCACTGTGGTTCCAAAGACTTCATATTGGTGAAGGTTTCTTTCCTGAGAAACATTCACAAATTTAATGTCAAAAAAGGTAGCCAAGTAATCTGTGACTGACATTTACACACACACAGTCATATGCAATATACTAACTCTGTGTTTAGGGCTCTGCATGCAATTAACAGTGCTACAATTAAGCTCTGGCATAATAGTGGATTTCAAAAGGCCAGAACAAGCATGGATATTAAATAAGCCAGCAGAAAAAGTCCTTTGTCATTGCATTTTCCCATCAGTGGTTGCATCCTTACATCCTTTGAGACGGATTCACGAGCACTGGGACTGGGCTGAGCCTGTGGAATGTTCAGAATAGTTTCTTTATCACAGTCCTTCTGGGGATGATATGATTCAAATTTCAGTACCTGCTCTGAAAACAAATGTAAGGCATGAGTCACTCAGCCCATTATCAAATATCATACCCAAACTAGGCGACAAAAACATGGTGATTTGCAACGTGACCCGCCGCTTAATACTGCAGTTTTATTTCTCCTTTATTCCGAAGAATCCAGCTACAAGTGCTGTTGTTGTCAGATTTCCAAACATCTCAGCAGCATGGATTTCCTCCTTTCAGAAAGATGCTGTCAGATCCATCGGTGCAATACTGAGCTACAGGGATGGCATGTGCTTGGCTGATGTATTTCCCCCTGAGCGCCCATTCAGCATTTGTGCCCTTGCACCTCATCCAAACCGGCTAAACAAATGCTGGTGCAGCTGGACACAGAGTTTCCAACAAAACAGCTATCCATCAAAAAATGCCAGTCTGTAGAAATTAATTCTTATCTTACAACATGTCAGTTTTGATTTACCAGGGGCAATCTTTTGCTTTCCAGTGGGATTTCTGACAAAAAGCACACAGCACATTTTACCCCAGAGCCCCGCTGAGTGTGCTCATACAGCACCACCCTTCTGGCCCATTGCAGACCCCAGTACTTCTCTCATGTTTGGGTACCTTTGAAACACCCAGAAAATGAGCACAGACTTTACGAGGTCGTTCATCTTTAGTACACTTTCTAAATATTTAAATATGATCTACTGTTTATGACTTCTCCTGATGAACCCGGGGTAGATACCCAGGAGAAAGGCTGCATGCAATTTAGATGTCGCCACTGCAAGGCACCAGTGGAGCAAGGATTCTCATGGACAGGATTCTGGGCTTAGGACCATGGACAGCACACTTGGACTGATTGATTTGTTATTGCTTTGGAGCTGATGGCAGAAAACAGTCCTGATCCTTTACCCTCGTAATGTAAACTGCAAAGGAGATGATACCAGGCTAAATACTTTTAGCTGGTGTGTTTTTAATATTAGTTGTATGGCTTCTTTTCTCAGATTAGTTAATGGATGTAACAGACATAACATAACATAGAGAAGACTCTGTCATTGGAAATCGCAGAGCTCTGCTGGTGTTAGAAAGTAAAAGTGAGCCTGCAAAATGCTCTTCTCTTTGGAGACACAAAACACGTGGAAACTAATTTGTTTCTTTGCTATCACCACTTCTGAACCTGGCAAGAGCCTCCTAAGCTGAGTCCTATTTTATTCATAAGAATTATACAGCACTTTCAGTAAAGCAGCTGGCAACCACCAGTCATTCTGCCTTTTAAAGCTGAGTAAGCAAACCTTTTTGTTTTATTAACTAGTACAGGTTCTGTTAGTGCCATCTGTAATACAAGTGATTCTATTGATTACCAGGCTGGCTTTTGCTAATTAGCTAAATTACACTTCAGAAAAAGATCAGAGTTTTCCAAGTTTCATGAGAGTTAGGTGATCTGGCTTATCAAACAAATCATTCCAGATCAGTGCATATCTGTTGTATTTTATCCTTGCACAGTAATCAGAACCCTCTTTCTGAAAATCCTCCAAGGAGCCAGGAGTGATTCAGAGTTAAAAGGCCAGGGAGTGAAGCAGGAACACTTACAAATGAAGGAAACACCTAGTGCTTGTTATCTGCTTGCTAATTCACCATAGATAATTGAAATGTGTTTGCTATCCAATTAGTGCTTGTTTCTGTCCTTGGTACTGTGCTAAATCAGTTTAATGAAAAAAAAATTGCTGATGGTTTAGTATCACTGTGGCTATTTTGACATTAAGCAGATTTAGCATTGATTTCTAGCATATGTTACTTTATTCAAACACAGTTTGTGTTGCTGTATACTTGTATATACACACATAAGGCATAGTGATCTGTGAAGTGGGGGTGGAATAAGGCCATGTCCTGTATGGTAATTCTAAAGTCTCAAAACATCAATTTGAAATTGCATGTCTGCCTCTATGCAGCACAGCCCTCAAAAAACTGTGTCTGAGGTTTGCATCTTACCATGTGGTAAACCTGTGCACATGGCAGGTGACAGCCTAGCAGTTCAAAAACCAGTTCCAATCTCCTTTTTGATCTCCTCAGTAAACCAGTGGTGAATGTCCCTGTTGATTTTTTTTTACGAAGTCTCCCTCCTATCAGACAATGAGCCCAACCTTGCTGGACACAATCCTGGCCAAAAAGAAAATTCTATATATTTTCTTTTAGAATAGATTTCTTTTATTATCAAAAATATTTAGAATTTAGAATATTCTAAGTATTTTTGATAATACTTGTTTAAAACAGCACATATAGCTGTTCCAGTCACATGCCTCAGTCACCCAAAAGTGTGAAGACTCAAAAGGGGACATGAAATAAACTACCCCACAGTCAATGCAAACCCAAAATCTATTTCAGAGGCAAAAACCTCTGAAAATTTTAAGAAAATTGTCCTTTCTTTGGCTATTTCAGTTTTTTAGTTTCAAAAACCAAGATTAAGAGACTGCAGCTTAGCCAGTTTTTTTACAGATTAGCATTAGTGAAAGTTTTAGAAGCTGTAGGGATTTTTGAAAACCTGACCAGTCCACATACTGCACTTCTACGCGCTTTTAAACTTGAAGTCCAGCAGTGGCAAACTCATTGTGCAGATTACGATCAGACTAGGCTGATTTGTATGAGCTAAAAGCATAAACTCAGAAGTTAAATCCTGCTTTTTCCCTTTTTCTTTGATCCAATCAATATGCATACTGTCTGAATTCTTCCACGAAGCATAAGTGAACTTAACATGAACAGAACTTTTATTGTTGAGTAGTTGACATTGACTGTCATTATTGCTCCTACTGAGCCCGAGAGTCTCTGATCATATTTTCCTGCAATATCTTTGTAAAGTCATTGGATTCACTTCACTTAGACGTGGCACATAGCTCATCACTCTGGGACCTATCCAAATTCTTCCTGTGCTCATTAAACTCCTAGAACCAAATGAAGCTGTGCTACTTTCTGTAAGTTACAATGATAGAAAAATACGTTTTGAACTATCAATTTATCATGAACTTCAAAGAAACTGAGTTTAAAAAGACTATTTTACTACCTCCAGTTTCTGAACTGGAAATATATATGTAATATATTACATGAATAGAACAAAAATATTAAAATGTGAGAAGATCCATTATTGAACCCCATTCCTTTTTCATTGACACTTTTTGTCAATTAAGCCAAGCTTCAGTTTCTCAGGCTCCATACAGTATATTTTATTATGGTAACTCTTTTTTTTTTGCTTTTTTCGTTCAAGTTTGTCTGTTATTTTTAAACTCCTAGCTCACAGCATAGGTAGACTGCTTCATAAGGTAGTAACACTGCTTTATAAAAACTCTGCAAGATGGAGTTTCCTCCATGATCTTCTGCTTCAGGGATATATCGGGTTTTCCTCAGACAGACCTTTTTCCTTTTTTCTTTTCTCTTTTCCCTTTTCCCTTCCCAATAGAGGTCCATTCATGCTTTTCCTCACAGCCAGCCAGGGAAGTATTATTCACTCCCTGCTTTCATCGCAGGAGTCCCTGTGCCACCCCACAGTTGGAGTGTAACTGGGAGAGATTCAAGCTAGGGTTAAAATCAACCACTGCGTGAGAGAGAACTAAATTAGCTCTGAACTGCATAGCCAGGCTACAGTATCCAGGATAGCCCTTCAGATCTATGGTTTTTAAGTTGGTCACTGTGATCTTGGACAGTAACTACTTCAGGAAATTATCTTTCTTCCCTTTTTATTTTTTTCTTTCTCTTATTTTTTTTTGTTTGGGCTTTTCCTGCTTTGGTTTAAGCCGCTTGCTAATAGATAATTCAACAAGAATAGACAGTCCAAGCTACCAGCCAGAAAATTCAATAAGTCAGAGCCAGGTAGCTGCCATGCAGTCTCTGTCTTCCAGACTGAGTGATCACCCAATACTGCAGCACATTTCAGGGACATACACATTTACTCCTCTGTACAAGTCCTTTTATCTGTCTTTCCTCTGCAGTGTCTGAACAGTTTCCTGTAATGCATTAAGAAATATGAATATTATACATCACCTCTATGGTTCTCTTTCTCATGTTCGTGTAGGTGAGGAGAGAAATATATTAATGTTAATGATCACTTTAACTTCCTTAATACTTATGCTGCTTCCAGCTTTTCTGAGCAGGGACTCTTTCTTACTGGTAAGACCATTTGGGCTTAAAGCTCTTTCTGATTTTAAAATGTATTACAGCAGTGAAAGTCTTTGCATTTCAAGGGAGCTGTAGTAATGGATTTGGTGACCTGTCTAAAGCAGCATAAATTTGGTGCGCCCGTGGCGTGTGAGACACTCATGGACTGCTCAAGACAGTGGCACCCAAAGGGGGCACCCCAACCCTTCAGGGGTGGGGTGGCACAGCATCGCTGTCTCTCTGCCCCAGCACCATGCCAGGGATGCTCTCCAGAGCCCTCTGTCTGTCAGGTCCCCCCAGTCCTGCAGTGCTCACCTTCTAAGCAGCCCTCTCTGGTTTTTTGTTAGGGACGCTCTCAGTGCAAGCCCCAGCGGGGAAGATCCGGTGCCTGTGGGTGTCACTGCGGTGTCAGTGTGTCCAGGCTGGTCCCCTCCAGCTGTTTTCCAGTGCTTGAGAGCAACCAGTTTCTTCTCATCTGATCTCTGGGAGTAATCTCTGACTCCTCCAGTCAGTGCACAGATATTTCATCATTTATTGCAGTTAATATTCACTGTTAGCATATATTAACCAGCACAGCAATGTTTTCATACCAAAGGTGCTATGGACAAATGGCTGAGGTGCTCATTATACATTCCTGTACAATTTGCTCCAAAGGAAAATGTCTGAATGCAACTTTTCCATACCTGTCATTAGAAAACTTCCTCCTCTTCCTCTTGGTGCTCCAAGGGCCTGCAGCCACCCATGGTGCAGGACCAGTGTCTGGTGCAGGCAGGGATGGCCCAGGGCCATGGATTTCCCCACCACCTGGCTGGGAGTTAGTGCCACACAAATGATCCTGCCTTAAAATCCTGATAAACAGCAGCACAGCCACCCATGGACACTCCTTCAACAGACCCAGTGAAGCTGAGACTCACCAGTCCTGTATCTCCCCCAACTACTCAGTCTCCATTCAGCATTTCTTATCCAGCTGTCTCTGAGCCTACAGACATCCTCTCCTCTAAGCTGCTGTTCCCTCTTCAGAAATATGTTTTGGAAAGCTCTATCATGATGTAAAACAAAAAATCCCCTTTTAGGACTTATCTTTCTCCTAACACAGTTTCCAGTTGTTTGTAGGCTTTGTTTAATGTCATCTTTTCAATTTAAATGTTCTTATTCCAAGATAAGAAAAACAATTCCCTGACTTGCATTTCTTTTATCTGTCCTAATTAGTTTTTTAATTAATTCATAACTCCAAAAACCTTCATTTATTTCATGTTTCAATTTAACTTCCAAGCTGGAATAATCAGATTAGCAATCAGACCCATTTTGAAAATATTTCTCCTCACAGGAAGCTGGGAAAACTCATACAAAATTGCCTCTGTAAATCTAAGAAGCTTAGAGTTCCTGCTTTGTTCCCCCCAGTCTAAGGTTCAAGTTTGCAGGCATCCCACTTCATCTGATGTGAACTTACTTACAAGGATGATTCTTTCCCCCAGCAACAGCTCTGTTATTATTAGTTATTTGCACTGCAGTGCTTGGAAAGGATTCAAAGGAGCAGGGATCTGGGTTACACGGAGCCACATGATGCCTCCTGGGCACAGCTCTCCGGCTCCCCTCCTCTTTCCCAAATTACCGCTCCCCCTGCAATGCCAAAGTGTTCTGCTCCTCACCAGCAATAAGTGACATTTCATGGGTGTACTTGGAAAGCAGTCCATTAAAAAGTACAGCCAGCTGCAGATCAGAAAGGCTGTGATCAAGCAGAAGCAAATAGCAGGGAGTTTTTTCCTTCTCTGAAACATTTCCACAGCACTGCTCTTACTCAGGAGAGCACCACACTTTGGAAAAGCCCTGAAATTCGTGCTCGTCTCTGAACATTGGCTCCGTGCTGCTGAAGCCCCTGAAAGACAAACATCTTCAAGAGAATCTTGAATAAAGACAGACTTGGCATGTGGTTACACTCTGTAGACGATTTGGGATCTGGGAAATGCAACCCAAGAAGTAGAAAGTCATTGTCATGGCAGATTTACAGAGCACTACAACACTGCCTGTGCCAATCACACAGCAACACTAAAATTTCTTATCCAACTAATACACCCATTCTTGCCAGTTTTGCCCTGGAAATGGAGAAATTGTATAGCATTTCCTACAGCATCCTGTCTAATCTCTCTGCTATATCCTGAAGGAATTCAGAACCTTCTTTGCCATGGTTATATTTATAACAATTTTCTAAAAATCCTAATAAACAGTCCCATTTTTGTGCTCTCCTTCAAGCATTACCTAATGCCACAAAGCACTCATTCAAAAGAGTCCAAATACACCAATGGTTCACACCACCCTCACTGTCTCTCTACCTTAGAAGATGTTTTTTAAAGATTACATAGCCTGCTGTTCTCTTTCATATATGTGTAAAGAGACAGGAAAATGTTAGGAAATTACAAATTAGGAACTTTTTTCTTCATGCTTTGAATTTCTTCATTCACACATTAAGAAGCAATTGAGAGAATCACGGTATAGTAACTTTAGCATACACATTGAAAGTTCAAATATTTTAATTCCTTGAACACATCAAACTCGTAAAGATTTTAGAGTTTATCTAAACATTTACTACTCTGCCCCCAGAAAGCCCTGTAGTGTCTGGCCAAGGTTAATGCAGTTATTGAAATATGAACACAAATAGAAAGAGAGGAATAACACCCATAATGACATGTTTTACTGTGTACACTCAGGACAAGTTTAATCAGATAAAATCTGCTTCATGAGAATTTTACCAAGGCTCAAAGTTTCATGCATACAGATGAAGAAAACCTTGTGAAAGATACCCATAAAAAATTAAAATAAATATAATTACTCATCTATTTGTGAACTGAAGCTTCTCTTGCTTTTAAAATCATTCAGAAGAAATCTAAGTGGTATGATATGACTATACAGTTTAAATTAAGTCACATTAATCAATATTAATTTATTCTTGTATCAAGGAATATATGTTGTCAACATTTCATCTTTAGAAAAGGATTAACAATATTAAAGCCAGCTCTCATGATGAGATAAAATTAAATGTGTGTTTATTCTCACTAGAGAATATATACATTGCTTCTATCATGATATTAAATAAGTTTTCAATGAATTCACAGTATTTGCAGTAATTGCACATTAAACATTTCTACTGATGAACTGCAGATTCACTGCTGAAACTGCTAATTATGCAACTGCATAAAGGTTATTTTTTACAAAGCCAGAAGGATATTTCTTCTTTTGAAAACATTCTGCACATGCTGTCATGTAAAACATTGCTGGCGGTACCCAGATTTGGATGTCTGTGTGAGCTGAGTGGGAAATAATCTTCCATTCATTTTCAAATAGCTTCTGGATACCACGAGTGGTGTGATGCTCAATGTCATGTTTTTTGGGGGATTTTCTTGACAACTGAAACCCATTCATAATTCATCTGCTTATAAAATCCACCTGAGGAACACTCCTGTGTCAGAGGAGGGCACAGCTGTACTTTGCACATTGCAGTGCACAAGCATCGCAACGTGGTCTGAGTCAGTCCCCTTAAAAGAACTCCACATCTTTAGGTGGCTTTAGCACATTTACAGTTGTCTCCTGATGTGCAGTTTGTGTGACACTTGGGTTTGTCCCCTCGGGGGGACATTGAGATGCCAGGCAGAGCTGCAGCAGCTGCAGATGAACCTGTGCAGAAGGAGGCTTTGGTCAATTTTTTTCACCACAAGGGCTATTATAAAGTTCCTGAATCACCAGTTTGCTTGAATTTCACTTACATTAACATACATAAAGGAAAATGAAGATGTATTAAATGATCATTATCTATAAAAGCCATAATTCCCACCTTTCCTCCTCCACCACCCACGGAGTGATAAAGACCCAGACTGGGCACATCAGTGAGGCAAAGCAATGCTATGTTTTCTTTGTTTTATAGATAATTTATTATATTTATTATATATATTATGGGATGAAGGAGGTGACACTTAAGACATGTGTGACCTCTCAATACCCTGCCCACATTCGTGTTATTGTCTCTTACAAAACCTCCTGCCTACATTGTGGGTGCAGTGGGTGTCAGCAGAGCTGGTGCACCAAGATGTAGCACTCAGTGCCTTTAGCAGTGCCTTAATGCTTTCCCTAAGCATTTTTCTTGAAAGATCTAATACTTCTCATCATCTCCTTTTGCTACATCCCCCTCTGTCTGACATGTAAATAATGAAAGTGTGCTCTTCCTGTTTTGATATCTCGTCCTGACATTCAGCTGCAGGGAAAGCGCAGTCAGTCAGCATTTGACAGGAATGAAAGAAAGAAAACAGGCTGAGTTTCATCTGTTCAGTAAGTTTCAAAGGCAATCCCATAAACTCTCTTCAGCAGTGCTGGGGCCTAACAATACCAGCTTCTGGAAATCCTTATCCCTTTGCAGAAGTCCTTAGCTCCAGCTGCAGTTCCCACCAAACCACATCAGAAGAACATGGGAGCTTTAACAGCTCTGACAGTCGTGTGACTGGCCACACATCCCTGTGCTGTAGGGCTAGGGGTGAGCCTGAAGGGAAAGGCAGAAACTTTCAAGCAGAAACAGAAAGCACCATGTAACTGGGTAACCCCCTCCTCTGAGCACAACAGCCCCACCACGCTGTCCACAGCCACACTCATTGATGGTCTGGGATGGTTGCCCAGGGAGGGCAAATTCAGATGCAGCAGGAAAAGCTTCAAGGGCTTGGCAGCCTGGATAACAGCGAGTGGAAATGCCCATTTGCCGCATCCACTGAGCGGCAAATAGCACTTCACTGTTTAAATATTTCTGAAGCCTGGATTAATCTGGCTCCCAGACTAGAGTTTCTGAGCTATGAAGATGGTTTTAATATTGATTCTTTTTGTATTCTTCTATGCCAATTACTACTTGCAACTGCATGGAAATCTTCCAGTAATTTTGCAAACAATTGATGGTTTGAAAATACCAGAGACATGTTATTCACAGAGATGCCCCTTATACTGGAGAAAATGAGAACCTTGCAGTAAGCACTTGGGAAATAATCATTATTCATACAATCGACACCCAGTCTTGGTCTCTGTTTATTTACAAATAATAAATAATAAATACTCTGTCAAAAACCTTTACAGTCCTCTTACAAGTATCAGAGCCTGCCTTTTTGATGCTGAAGTTTCACACCCTTACTGAAATTCAGCCTTCCAGCAGCTTGGAGCCCCCCTGCACCAGAACTGAGTATTAAATCTATGCTGAGGTCAAAACACAGTTGGTGTCATTCTAAAATATTTAATCCCTTTCCCCAGGTCCCTTGCATTGTTATCCAGATAAAGTAAACGTGCAAGCCTGGTACCTTATTTTCACACCAGATATTTCTCAGAGAATGGTTTTCCTCCATGCAGGAAAATTTTTACCCCTGTGAAAATTTATATTCTGGAGCTTCTGAAAGTGGGTGCTTGGGCAGCAGCACCTGCACACTCAGCTGCTTCAGAAAGCAGAGTATAAACCACTTAAACCAGCACTAACAAGCACCGAGGCTTTGCCTTGCTTGGGGCATTTTAGAGCACTTGGGTAGAATTGCAATTGCAGTTGACCCCATGTAATGCACAGGAAAAGATCATCCCCCCTGAAAGCATCTCTGACTCTCTGCTGACTGCAGAGATCCCAGTGCCATTACCTTCCTAACCTGGATGCCTCAAGCAAAGTAAATCCATACTCCTTTCGTGTAGTCTTAGCACTAAAATGCCTTGAATTGCTGCTGTTTTGCCTTCATCTTCATCCCCTTCCCCTGTGTTACCACATGTCTGCAGAAGGCATCTGGTCCATTCAGTCCTCTAAAAACTAAACTCTTTATTGATACCACTTGTCTCTGACCTTCCAGAACGAAAACAACAGAAAAGGAAACGTGACACAGGTTCCAAATTCAGAATGGATAGAATAAGATAAGAACAAAAATAGTTTCTTTATGAAATAAAAAATTATGGCAATAATGACAGTAGAGAACACCAAAATACGTCTTTGAGATATTCCCTAGCTGGAGTGAGAAATAAATTAAAATGTGCAATGAAAATTTTATAGCAGTTAGTGATTTCACTTTGGAAAACCTGCTAGAAAAAAAAGTTAGTGGCATAATAAATTATTATTTTTTGAGGGGTTGAGAAATTATTATTTGGGGGTTAAAGGTTTGACAATTTCTTGTAAATCTAATCAGCCAGCTAGCAATTAATAACATTCAATTTCCTCATGTCTTTCATGCTGTACCAAGGCAGAGCACTGAATGCTCAGGTTTCTCTTGCAGGCTGGTTCACATCAGCTGTGTGCACACAGAAGAAAGCATTCTGAAATGTGTTAAATAACTATCAGCAGAAACTCAGTGCAAGGGATCAGAGGGCACAAGATTTCTACCAGCATGGGTGGAAAGCTTTATTTTACTTTGGATTCTGCCCAGTGTATCTTTAGCATTTCATCTTAACTCCAAGGAAGAAGCAGGAAATTTGGGTCTGACATGTCTCAAATCAACACTCAAACCCCCTGACATACTGTGTTTTCATCTATTACGCTTTTGATCCTTGAAGAGCCTGAAATCTGTTTGAACCAAATTATTTTTCAGCACTGTGGATGACACTACAAATTTTAGCCACAAACTCAGTTCAAATGAGGTACGAGGAAGTGCCAAAATGTCAAAGCCAGGGAGCTGGAGATGGCTTTGGTACTTTTGTTAATTTGGATCCAAGATGATATACGGGACCACAGAGTACAAAAAAAGAGTTTGTGCTTCAGATAAACATTGGAAAGATAAGTGGGATAACCAGATTTCAAACACAAAATTCAAAGTACCCATTTCCTTTATGCACCCCCCCTTCAGAGTTTTGCTTTAAAACTGAACTCAACCAGAGTTTAATGGCAAGAGATGATGTGAAGCTGCTTCAGTAGCTGGCAGCCTGAAGAGAAAATTCTCAGCACCACTGCACAAGAATGGAGGTAGAGCTGAGCTGGTGAGACTCAAAATTTATATTTGTCCATTATACTACTTTTTCTAAGTTATTACATATCCCTAAGAAAAATGAACGTGCTACAGTGGGTTTATTTCAAACCTCAGTGGAGTTTGAAGTTATTTGGATTTGTCTTTGAGCAATTTCATCTATTGCTCTTCTTGTCTCCAATCAGCAGACACATAAGCCAAAATCCTGTTAGAAAATCAAGTAGTTTTTCATCTTAAAATGTTAATTATCACAAAGTCTTTGTGAAGCTGATAAGCATCACTGCCCTCCATTCCTCAAAGGAGACAGATGGCAGCAAAGCAGCTTTCCTGAAACTACAGAGAAACTGTCCCAGAGCCCGAAATGTGATTTAACGTCTGTGCTTTTCTAAACTGAGCAGTGGCAGGGACAGTGCCTTCGTGATGAGTGTCACTGGGCATTATGTCAGCAAACACTTTAAATCACTCTTTTGAAAGTCTGCAGGAGTGAAAAAACACCCTCATGGCAGAGCTACCCCCAGGAACTTGCCCCGTGCAATTCCATAGTTACTTAGCTCAGGCAAAACGCTCTCCAGGCTCACATCCCTACAGAAATATGTGGAGGCAACAGATCAGCCCAAGGCAAAAACTGTAGGAAAATGTTAGTACTAACATGATTCCAAGAAATGCAGTGCAGATCTTCACCTCTGCACATGATCACATCTCAGAGGGAGCATGTATCCTGTGCTCCTCACACCTGTTTGGTTTCAGTTCTTTTCTCCCAGCTGGAGCAAACCCTGTTCTCATCACAGCAGTTCCCTTTACCTCCTGTTTGATGTATTTGCTGGGATTCTTATTAGGGCATGGAGAAAAAGCATCAGAATAAATTAATTTCATTTTTCAGGAGCTCTTTTGAAGAACTAGCCCTTAACCATAATTTCTTTTCTTCAGTTAAGCAGAAGGTTTATGACATTTAGTGCAACCTGGGTGTTCCTCAGGACAGAGCCTTTATCTGCCTGTCCACAGGAACTTGTGCAACAAGCTCCATATCCTTGGCCAAGGCTTTTCACATCTCACCACGTTATAAATCCTGCTCTAAGCATAATGTACATCACTTTTATCAGAAGTCTCTCACTTCAAAGAGAAACTGCAGTGGAACAGAGCATTAAACAGATCCATGGGGCTCATAAGCATTTATAAGCCTCCTAAAAGCAAAACTCTTACAGTTCATCTTCTCAGCTAAAAAAAAAAAAAAAA
>WAAG01046084.1:506-39947 GCA_013390105.1 Tichodroma muraria
CCTCTGGTGTGATACCTGTAACAGAAGTTGAAAACTTGACACGCATATTCCTTGCAGCTATTGTAGCAATAGAAGAGAGACGCATCACAGAATGAATCATAAGGTTGCAGAAAATGGACTCAACTGCAAATTTAGAAGTATTTTCATTTTTAGGCTCTGAAATTTTCTGTGCTTGCTTCTGCTAAACCTGTGTGTTCTGAAACTTTTTGGACTTTTATTAATTTCCAATTTTTTAAAAATTATTATTTAAAATCAGAGAAGTGTTTAAGAAGATTTTACTTTTCCACAAAGGTTGAAAGAATTCGGTGAATTTCAGGCAGGCACTTGTTCAAATAAAGTTTTTCTTCTGAAATGTAAGTTGTTGGGGTTTTTAAAATTTGGTGTAGAAATCAGACAACTTTTCCTTGCTGTCTTTTTTTTCCACAGATGTTCCTTCACATGCAGCATCAGAGGAACATGCAAAGATGCATTTTCAAACCCTTACGTAGAAAACTATTAATTCCCACATCTAAGAGCATTCTAAGCAGAATTCTAAGTATCACAGCAGTAACATTAAAGATGGTACTTGAGCTCATTGCTTACCTTTTATTCGTACAGAACCAGCATTATGGAGGGCATCATCTTTAATTTCCTTCACAGTAACCTTTACAGTCGAGATAACATCTGGCCAGACTCCATCAATGACTCTAACCCTTATGTTGTATGTTCCCGGTGGGGTTCCTTCTTTAATAGTCAGCAAACCTGAGTTATCATTAAGGATAAAGTACCTGTAATAAGAGTTAAGCCAAGGAACAAGCTATGAGAAGTTCAAAAGCTAAGTACTAATTATCATCACTGATGTTTTTTCTGAACCACTTTCTATTTATCAAAGAAAGCAGATGTGTTCCCTCATGAAGTGACAGAGCAGAACAGAACTTTTTCACACTGTCTCCTGTTGGCTCCTAATGACTCTTCACCGGCGTATCATGAAGGTTTCTTCCTGATGCTATGCTGTATTAACTGTGTAGGAAGACTAAATCTGCAATAGCCATAACTTTGGAAACAGTGCAAACTCCTAGTGTAGATATATTCACTGAGAGTGACACCTCTGTCAAAACCTCTGAGAGGCACATGTACATCTCAGCCTCAGTCACAATTCAGACACTCACAAGTTTTTATAAATAAGGTCTTAAAACCAGTGGTGGCATGGAAACACCACGAGCTTGGATGGAGGAATTTAGAAGTTAGTAGGTTTGTTTCCTGTAATGGCTCACTGATACAGATTGTGAGTATGACTATGAACAGGAATTTAGTATTCTAGCCCATGAGGCAATGGGCAGCAGACTGGCATGCAGTGTTATCTACTGCAGCCTCACACTCAGACTTTACACACTGAAGTGCCTAATCAGCTAAATGCTTTTGTACTCTTGTTTCCAAAAGAAAGTCAGTGTAAATACTTGCTATGATTTTGTGTGTGCTCAATTTTCCCATAAAATTTGCGCAACTCCCATTTTTCTCTCTAAATACCTTGATGTTTTCCCTTCAAATTGGTAGATTTTGCGATCCCAGTCATCAGCATCAGGGGCACTGACCTGGCCCAGTACAGTCGTGGGGAGAATACCTAGAAAAACACAGCACACGATTGGCACAGTCAGACCTCTCCCATGTACACAAATATGTACTGGTCTAAGCACATGTGTCGTAATCCTAAAACCTCTATAAAAATGATGGTGGTAGCTCTCGAGAGATGTGCACCAGTTTGTAAATGCCACATGTGCCCTGCTTATCATGTGTTTGCTGTATGATTGCATAAATCATACAGGAAGGAAAAAAGAAAAGCCACCTCTGAGAACTTTCACTATTCTATCTGTGTTATCCAACCACCTTACAAAGTGGTTTAGACAGGGATTGGTGTTTGGCAGGACAAACAACCAAAATGCAGATGGGGTTATAAAGGGCAAAAATCAATAGCAATTACAGCAAGATAGAAATTACAGCAGTGTAGAGAGGATGTCCAAAATACAGTGGCCAGGCTCATTTTGAGTAGATGGTGAGACTGGGGTGAGATGGAAAGCAGCATGTATTCTGCTGCTTTTGCTTCCTCTCAGCAAAAATGTCAAATGAGTGTTTTCTGGATTTACAAAACTTGCTTCTGAAGGAAAGGTCCATATTTATCTGAATTCATAAACCTGCTGAGTAAAGAATCAAGGATACACAAAGAGGATAAATGCAGGACTTCACTTTGTGACAAAGAACAGCACAAACCCTGACAACCGAGGAACTGAATGCAAGGAGAGAAAATTGTACCTCTCTGGCAGCCGCGGCGACGTTCACTGGATATTTTGCAGGAGACAGTATAAAGGATGCCCTGGTGTTTGATTCCCACAGGAATACAATGTGATAGTAGCCTTTTGATTCTATCTCTCCTTTATATTTTAATTAATCAAAGATCTGACGTCTTGAATAGTCTCTCACAGAAGTTAACTGATGTACCAATGATTTTAAAGAAACAACTAAAATGGAATTCAGGCTTAATGAAACTGTTTGGTGTTTAAGCTACAGGCGGAGCTTCTCAGCAAATAGAAACAAACTTGGTTTCAATTTAACAATAAGCTGAACTTGAGTAATCATACAACGGGCGGTACAACATTTCAGCACAAATAATCAGCAGTACAAATAATCAGCAGTACAAATAAATGTGAACAGCATCTACTCAGAAGCAGTTCTAGTGTGCCACAACAGACAATCTATTTAATGTGCTATCAAACCATAGGACACAGAGCAGAGTAGAAGAGAAAGGAATGCCCTGAGCCAAGATGGATGCAAGCATCCCAAAATATTTTTACCTGTGTGGTTTATTTTCCTGGTGGGCTTATTATGGGGGGCACCAGATCACTAGAATCCTGCTGCCTAATTGCCAAAGCAAGAAGGGAAAGACGGCTTCTCTCACACTGCATGCAGCCAGCATTCATAAAAATTCCTCCATAACAGCATTTTTCAGCTGAAGACTTAGATGAATGTTTCAGCAGTTTACATATGAGTTCAGTTTAAGTGTATTCACTAAAGTTCAGTTCAGTCTGGAGAAGGAAAAATGTTGTATTGCACTAAAAAGTTAGTTCATTTTGTTATTATTGCACTGGGTGGTTTGTCATATTCACACACAAAGATTGTTTAATTATATTTTGCACATGTCATGTCCTGCACCCCCCTGTAAGTTCTAGTTAATATTCTCTGGTCTGTCCCATACACACACACCCCTCCCTGTTCCTTTCCCATTGGTTGTAGTCCCTCTCTCCCTTCCCCGCCCCAATTCCCCTGGGATAAGACCCCCTGGCCATGTGCTATCACCGCCTTTTTTGCCTCCCGGGTTGTGAGTTGTGCAGATAAATCAGTAGGACTGTTTGTCCCGAGGAAGAGAAGAGTGCCTCTGTCTTTTACCTTTGTCCATTACCCGGGTTACACTCCGGGGTTTGGAGCTAGCCAGGATAAAAACCCCGGGGTGAAAAGAAACCCGAGAGAAAAAGGTTTAAGGAGGAGAAAGAAGGTTCTCAGCATTCAGACTCATCATTTCTCAGCAACATTATGAATTTTGGTAATTTTTTTCTCCCCTAGTATATTATGCTGCTGAAAAACTGTATCTGAAACCAAGAGAATCATTACTCAAGTTTGACAGAAAGGTGCCAAAAGAAGCAGCGGGTTAGGCTCCTTCTTCAAGGCTGGCTCACTTTCCTGTGAGTGGACCCTCACAGAGTCCTGTGCCCCACATACCTACTGCTCTCTTTTGGGGTTTAAGCAAACTTCAGTAGCACCTCCACTAACAGCTTATGTGGAACAGGACAGAGTCCTCCTGTATAACTTAAAGCTGCCTCTTTTTACCTTATGTCACCCTTGGAAGCAAACATCAGGGAGTAATTTACCATCATAGCTGTAAATGAGGCATTCCATGTAGCCAGCAGAATGCGGGTGGTCATTTTGGTCCCCGATGTTCACAGTCAGTGTGTTGGTGGAGCTCATGGGTGGGATCCCGCTGTCTGTGATCAGGATGGGCAGGTGGAACGCCTTGTGCACCTCCCTGTCAAAGGTACGCAGTGCGGTGAGCATGGCACTCCCGTTGTGGAAGTCCTGCAAGCTGAAGCTGGTCAGGCTATCGAGGTCACTGAGAAGGCGGAAGGAGAAAGGTGCTCCGTTCGCAACGGTGTCCCGGTCCTTGGCGTACAGCAGCTTGGAGGTCTCGTTCATTTGGACAACCTGTGGAGAAGCTGTGTTTTCCCAGACCACCGGGTTATAATGTGCCTCAAACTCTGGCCCATTGTCATTTACGTCCTGCAGAGTCACTAAAACAGTGGCACTGCCAGTTAGAGGGAGCTGTCCCATATCAGTGGCAATGACAATGAGTTGGTACTGAGCCACTGTCTCATGATCCAGCAATCCTGCAACCATCAGCCACCCATCACTAGCCAAAGAGAACTGATTACCCGGATCAGACTTGTTTAGCAGGTGGAAAGAAAACCTCCCATTCAGGCCAGAATCCAAGTCAACAGCAGAAACCTGAATAACTTTGGTGCCAACTGGTACATCTTCTGCAAGTGCAGCCACTTCATAGAACTGGGGATAGAAGACAGGAGCATGATCATTCGAGTCCTCCACATAGATCACGCAGTGAGCGATGCTGAAGAAATCCATGTCCTCTGCTTTCACAGTCAAATTGAATACCCTCTCATGAGGCTTCTCAAAGTCAATCTGTTTGCGTAGTCGGATGAACCCACAGTTGTTGACTTCATCTGTCTCTATGGAGAACTTGCGGTCATTGTCCCCATCAACGATGCTGAACGTCACCATGGCGTTTTCACCCTCATCTCTGTCCACAGCAGACACCACCACCACCTCAGTGTTAATACTCGCATTCTCAGAGACAAAAGCTGTGTACATCCTCTGCAGGAACACTGGAGCATGATCGTTTACGTCAGTCACCAAAATAGTGGCGGTGCCTGTCCCAGTGAGCCCTCCTCCATCCCTGGCCTCAACCACCACTAGGTATTTGTCTTCCTTCTCCCGGTCCAGGGACCCGAGCACCGTAGAGATGGTGCCACTAACTGAATCAATTGAGAACAGGTTCAAGTTAATTTCGTTTTTGACATTCTGAATGATACTGTATGTTAGCGCAGCATTTATACCAGCCTTGGGGTCATCGAGGTCCACTGCTGTCATTTCCATGATAGGAGTGTCAGCCGGAGAGTCCTCAGGGATGTGGCCTGTAAAACAGCCATCCGACACACAGAGGAAAAGGGGTGCGTTGTCGTTCACGTCCCTCACTTCTATGATCACATCTGCAAAGCCAGTCAGTCCCTCTCCGCCCTCATCTGTTGCAAGAACGAGAAAGCGCCACGTTGATCGCTTCTCTCGGTCTAACCTTCTGTGTGCGCTGATCTCACCCGTGTTCTCATTGATGCTGAACTCGCTGCTGGCTCCCTGCCCGTGCAGGGAATAGTTAATGGCATTTTGATCTGCTGCTTGGTCAGGATCCGTTGCAGAAACCTGGAACAAGGCACAGCAGGCAAGTGTTAATGTTAAAAAAAAAGGGGAAACCACAGTTCACTTGTTGATGGGAGCTGCTACAGTGCAGGCTAAATGAATAACGTGCATTTTAACAGCAAGCATCTATTGGTTTGAGTCATTCAAATATTCTTTCAATAAATATCATGCACAGCCTAGAGAAACAAAAAAAGGACATTGCAACAGACTAATACATTCTACTTCCCAGTATATTTTAGAAAGAGAAAAAACTGTAGGAAGAATCAAGTGAAAATAATATCAGTTCTGCTGAGCAAATATTTCTTGTGAAATTCTTTGGAGCTGGAATACAAAGGTAAGCAGAGGCTGATTCTCTCTGAGTGAACAGGCTGCTGTGAAAACAGGCCATGCATCCAAGCTGATGATCAGCACAGGCTAGAGAGAGCTCCCAGCTCCTGATTTGGATCCAGGGATTGTTTGGAAGATTGCTAGTTGGGCCTACCAAGATCTGCTCTAACAACAAAACAATGGAGATGATTGAGCTGAAGTCAAACAACAATCCCTGGTAATGGTTATTTGGTAGCATAAATTTAACCATTACATGCATGAGGTACACATGCCAACCATTCTGTGCTTATACAGTTATTCAAAATGTGCCAAATCTTCTTTGTAAAGGAAAGTTACCACATTTTTCAATACGTAGAATCACATAATTTTAGAATCAGATTGGAAAAGACCATTAAGATTGAAACCAACACTTATTTATGTTGGTCAAGAGAGCAAGTCCACCACACAAAATTACCAGGCTTTCTTTATTCTATTCTTTACAGGAAGTTACTAGCTAAGTCCTAATACCAGGTCTCACCCACTCTAAATAAACTATCTTTTTGGATTTGTGTGAATGGATGGGATTGAGCTGAACACAAAGCCAGGTTTTGCCCTGCTTTGTGGAAACTGCTTTACCTTTAGGACAAGTACAGGCAGATCTGTGAGCTCCTCCAAGACACTGCCCTGGTATTCATTCTGAGTGAAGACTGGTGCTTCATCATTCTTATTGACAATATTGATGATGATAAGAGTGTGGTTTTCCCATTTTCCATCAGAAGCTACAAGTCGGAGCTCATAATGTTGTTCTTGTTCATAATCCAGAGGCTGAGCAATGAAGACTGTTCCAATCTCAGGTTCCACATCAAAAACCCCTTTCACATTTCCTGAAGTGATCTGATACCTTAGTTTGGCATTTGCACCTATAAGAGAAAGAAACAATTGCCCCCTGTTCACTCTATGAATGCTCAATCCAGCTATGCACAAGGGACATATATCCAAGAGAAACCTTATTTTCCCGGACTTTTGTGGTGTGTGCGTGTGAGATGAAACATAAAAACATACACAGAATGATCTGTGTATGTGATTGGAAGGTTTTGTGTGTGGTAGATTGGAAGTTAGGTTTGCATTTATATTTACAAGTATAATTTACAGACACAGACAAGAACTTGTTGATTGATAATGAAGAAATTGTATGCCTCTAAATTATTGTGCATTCATTTGCCAGTAATAAAAATGTAACATACTATGAAAATATAAGAAACTATTTTTACTCAAAAGAATACTCATAAGTGTTTCCTAAGCATCTCATTTCAAGTGCCAGTATCCCTTAATGTTTTTTAAACCACTGGGTGGTGCTAAAATATAACAGAAGTCCTCTATTTTGAGCAAGATTTCTTCTTAGAACATTCCACCTGCGCAACAGCAGCTGTTTGATTGCTGAAAAACTTTTAGGAACAACAACAAAACTTTTAGAAACAGAAACAAATAGTTTAGTGCTTTCTGTTTACTTATATGGAAAGGTAAAAAATACATTGCATTCCAGTATACAAAGTCATTTCCTAAACTGAATAGGTGAACTGCCAGGAGCAAAAAGAATATTCAGCTTTTTAAGTTGTGAGTCAGGTGTGGGTGAGAAGATTACAGCAATATGGATGGCTAGAAAGTGAAAGGCCTGTGCTCAGCCTTAGGGCTCGGAAGAACTTGGGTGCATTTGCAGCAAGAGTTTGAGCATCACTTGCTAGGAGCTTTTGTCAAATTCTCCCAAGTGCAGCAGCTGTTTTCAAATGGCCTCTTTACATCCCCCTCACGGGCACTAAGAGGCACAGGCATTGCAGCACTGCCACAGAAAGGAATGGCCAGCTCTCACCTGCTCCCAGCAACTTGTCCCTCTGGTTCTCATTTGGGCTCTGTCACCAGCTTGCCTTCTTTTAATCAACGAGATTTGTTCAGAAGAGATTTGTTTCTCTTGAGCAACTTGAGCTGGACCAGCTCAAAAAAGTAACCAAAATGCAAAGACAGGCACTGACTAGTCATACACACTGTTGGACTGGCTCTGCCCATCTGCCCACAGTGTAGGGGCAGCTTCACACATCAGAGCCGGTGTCATTGTGAGCCCAAATGGAAGGTCTGGCTTTCCCTTCCTTCTAACTTCATTTCTGGCCATGTCATCCCTCTTTTTCCACTGTTGTCAGATTCTTCCACAAGCATATTTAAGCGACTAACTCACCAAAATCACGTATTTGATTTTCTTACAATAGTGGCAAATAGAACTGACTCCTAGGGAGATCTTGAAAGCACAGGAGTCAGCAAAAAGCAAGCACGTGCTCTGGAAAGAGTGAGTGTAAGGTTACAGCAGTGATATGATTCCAGGTGATTTCATTCTGCCCCAAAGATGTTGCCAGCTAACTTAACCTTTGCAATATAAACCTGAGCACCTCATTAAAGAAAACATTCACATGTGCCCAGAACTTCTCTCCCCACTTCCACAAATGTTTGAAATGTGGAATTGTTTCCTGAATGCAGAGAACTGTTTGTCCATGAAGGAAGTAGCCCTACACACAAATACATATTAACACTAAAAGAACTTAAAAAGACATGCAGGGTCCACTCACCCTCATCTTCATCATCTGCTGTTGCTGTCACAACAGGACTTCCAACATCCCTGTCCTCATCTATGCTGACCTCATACGCTGACCGAGGAAATGCCGGAGCGTTGTCATTGACATCACTAACAAAAATCCTCACGTAGGCTGTGTCTAAGAAGGAGAGGCAAGAGGAACACACAGAGTAGAAACGGCAGAGGTGGAATACCTTGTATTATTCCAAACAGCTCACATACCTGCCAAGCCCATGAAAGTTAAAAAGCCCAATATGGAATTCCTTCTTAGTTTTACCTGTGTTGGGCTGCCCATGAACACCAGGTCTAGCAGATTCTGATAAGTCCTGAGACTGAACTTCAATCAAGTAAGAGGCTCTTTTCTCTCTGTCAAAAGATGCTTTGGTGGAAATAATTCCTGTCTCAGGTTCAATGGTGAAGAACTGATAATCCTCATTAGCATCTTTTAATATTAAGTAGTGAACCTAGAAAGGAAATAGTTAAAAGATGTTACGTTTTCAATTTTCATTTGTATGTCCAAATGCTGTGACCTCCCCCTTCCTGCAAAGTAGTGACACTCTGAGGAAAGACAGATCATCTAAACATAGTTTCCTTAGTCTTTTGTTCATTTTGATATAAAAAGTGTAGAATCCTCAAAAAGAAGAACATCTGTACCAGTGATATCAAGGCCCATCAAGCCCAGTATCTAATCTCCAACAGTGTCCAGTAGGAGCATTTAAAGAAGACCATTAATAACAAAAGGAGAGAGAATGTATGGACTGGCATTTTCCCCAGTGTCTCCTCAGCTTCTAGTAATCCACTGTGCTTCTGATCTCAAAAAAAAAAAAAAAAAAGAAAGCTAATAGTTTCAACAAGATTGCATAAATTAAAAGCTCCACCAATGAAAGCTATTCATATTTTTCCCTTTAATAAAACACTTTCTCTGAAAAAACACCATTTCCATCCCCATCCCCAAATCATGCCCAGAGCAAGCAACACCTAAGTGTTCAACCACACAGGTTGCTCTTCAGAACAGAAGGTCTCCACTAGCTAGAGTTTCTTCACAGAAAAGGTAGTAGGATTTTTAGAAATGGCTCAGGAAAATGCAAAGAAAATTAGCAATTCCCTTCAGAATTCTGCTTTTTTCAGGGTTGGGTCATTATTACTCTTATGGTCAAGTGTTGGTTTGACCATGATGGTATTTAATTGACCATATTTAAATGGCTGTGAATAACTGACAATAATCACTGATGGTCAATTAAAAAATGAGCTAAAGAAGCAAGAGTTTGGAAACATGTCCTGTAGCCACATCCACTTTTCTTGTCATGGGAGCAACCCTGAGAATCATGCAGCAGTGCTTTGTCAGGGTTGCTGGATCAGGATGAGCTGCCACGCTGCAGGACCCTGAGATCACGAGCAGCATCCCCTCTGCCTGCATCCCCTGTGATGCACGTCAGCCATAAGACAGACAAATGCCTGAAAAGTGCTGTCAGAAGTGCTGGTGTCTCATTACCCTGCCATCTGCTGACTGCACATTCTCACTAATTACAATGCTACAACTTGAGTGGTGTGAGGGAAGGAACTGGATTAAGGTCAAACCTCTCCATGTAGGCCAGAATCCAAGTCCATAGCTAACACCTGAACCACGGACGTGCCAATATCAGCTCCTTCTGGCACAGTCACC
Source organism: Tichodroma muraria (assembly GCA_013390105.1). Taxonomy (NCBI): domain Eukaryota; kingdom Metazoa; phylum Chordata; class Aves; order Passeriformes; family Sittidae; genus Tichodroma; species Tichodroma muraria. The sequence goes on from WAAG01046084.1 coordinate 10,604, forward strand.
TCATAGTTAGAAGACATGAAGAATGGAACATTGTCATTGACATCTGAAAAAGGAGATTATGAGCATCATGGTAAGAAAATATTTGAAGACTTTTTTGTTTACTGTGGGCTTTTTTTCCCTCCCACAGTTGATTTTGCTTGGAGGAAGAACTTATATTGTTTATAGTAATAAGCACTCCTGCTCTGGGTTTTCTCATTCTCATGGCAGCAGTCAGGAGGTATTTTATAGACACTGGGCATTTTCTGTGAGACAGTGTCCTAATCCCAGTTGAGATACTGGCTAATGATTTGACCAGAGATATGCTAAGTCCATGAATGCCAGGATCAGGAGGGCTTTCATCCACAGCTAAGTTACTGAAAAAGGATTTTTCCTTGTGAGCAGAATGAAGTTTCTGCCAAATTCTGGTACCAATAACTGCACTACAGGAAAAACCTTTTGGGACAGGGTCCATGACCTACAGTGAGGCTCAGACTCTGCTCTACAGCCTGAAGGGATTTTGCATTGGTGAATTGTGAAAGACAGGACAAATGCCGTGGTAAAGTGAAGCAGGAAATTTGGATTCCCTTTCAAATTACTATCCCATTCTCATTTCCATGGTGGTGGGCAAGACAAATGTTTTTGCTGGAGACTTCATTTATTCATATCTTCTTCTGAATGTCTGCCTAACAAAAGTTACTCCACCAATCTTGCAAAAAAGCAGGGATTAATATCAGATTTATAGTTTTATGCGGATCTATGGGAACAGACCCTTATGAAAAGGTCATACTGTAAGGAGGTTTGGACCAAATTTTTGAAAATTGCACTTATCATAAGGATCCTTGCAATTTTGTTTCTAAAGTTGTAATCTCAGTATGCAATGGAAAATTCTGAACGCAACAAAAAACCCTAAATAGATATCCAACACAAACCCAGCCTATCTGGGCTGTTTCTCTTTCTATAGCACAGACTATTTCCAGTAATACTCATCTCCTTTCAATAGCATGGGAACAAGTACTAGATTTCTCCTCCTTTTGAAAGAAAATCTTTTTAATTACGCTTACATTACCAGGTACTAGTGCTGCCTAAACATCCAGACAGCCCATTTTTGCACTATCACATCTCCACATTTGATAGTTGTACTTAAGAATTTTCTCAGACAGACCTTTTTAATGACTGCAGGACTTTTTACAGTATAGAAATGTACAAAGCATTCTGAGGTGGCTTGGCATTTCATGGGTGTTACCTTAATTCATGGCATTATGCTAAAAATAATGAGAATATTGTTCTGAACAGCAGCAAAGCTTACCTGTTATATTCACACAAACAGTAGCAAAGGAAGCTAAAGGAGTCATTGCTACATTTTGTGCCCGGACTGTCAGGGTGAAAAACTTAGTTGTCTCAAAGTCAAGTGGTTCAGCGACTAGAAGAGAAGCAGATCCATCAGCTCTGTTTGGCTTCAGATAGAAACGAACTGGCATGTTAGTCTCTGGAACTTGACCCTCCTCCAGATTATACGTAACCCTGGGATCACCAAGAGGGGATGTGGCTTTGATGGTCTGAAGAAGAAAAGAGCCACCACATACATTCATGAAGCATGGGGTTGCAAGTGTTGTGTGTTGAGTTTGATGGCAGAAACATACATACACATATATTCCCCAAGAACATACATGCCTGTATGACTTGGGTAACAGACAAAATAGAAACAATTTACAGAGCTCAGTTTTATTTTACAATGTCTAGGTTTGATGCAGGTCTTTAATCAACACTAAATTTACCTTCCTGTAAATGTGCCAAGCCAGAACTGCAACACAGCTAAAGGAAATCCCTTGTCTCTCCTCCTTCCAAAGCAAAGCTGATCCATAAGGAGACCATTTCTCCAATGAGCTGTACATTTTACCCAACAAGTTACAGAAAAAAAAAAACAACCCCTAAATTTTTTTCAAGTGCTTGAATATTACATACAGGAGGAGGAAAGCGATAATTATGCGGCGATATGTAGAAGGCACTGTCCTTAAAGACTTGTATGGGTTAAAAAGAAATTGGTTTGAATTAGAAGAGTCCAAAGCAAACTATATCACTCTATGCTCTCATGCTAAACTGAGAAGAGCTTTAAGAAAGACACAAGCAGATAGTGCAGCCCACTGAGGATGAAGGAACGAGGAGCTGGCTCTTGGAGGGAATACTCAAGGATTTCCTTCTCTGGCAGCACACAAGTCTTGCTCCTGTGGAAGCACACCTTGAGGGCCATTTGTGCAAGAATTGACTGGGAAAACTGCTGCCAGCTGAAATGCCAGCCTATTCTGCGACAGGTACGCCTGACAAACTTTAATGGGTGCACAGCAGTGAAGGCTCATAAGGGAACAGAGTAGGGCTGCAGAGCGGGCATCCGCGTACTTCTGGCTCGGAGCACAACAGAGGAAGAAGCGGAGAAGAAGGGGGAGGGAAGTAATCACGCTTTTAACATACCACAATCTTGGTGTCACGAATGGTGTTTTCGGGGATGGTTACCCAGTACGTGCTCTGCTCCCACCGGGGTGGCTGGCTCAGTGCACTAGTGACAGTCACCGTCAGCTCCACCGTGCTGCTTCTGTTCCCGCCATCTGTCGCTACGATATAGCGGCTGATGCGCATTGTCTAGGAAACAAAGAGGATACTTGAAAACCATTTTGTACAAACTGAGGGATTGCAATTAACCCTCTGCAGTGGATTTGAGGGGTTGGAGTCTCACATTACCTGGGGTAGCGGGCAATTCACATATACCCAGCCTGTGCTGGGGTTGATCTGGAAGTATTCCAGCTGATGCTCTAACATTGAGTATGTGACAGCAGCATTCACACCCTGGTCACTGTCGTGAGCTGCAACTCGGAGGAAACTCATCCCCACTGGAGTGTCTTCGCTAAGGAAGTCTTTGAAAAGACAAAGGTATTGTCAGCAGGTCTGCTCTGGTTTATCAGGCTATATGTGTAAAGAAATACCCCTGAAAAACGTCATTGTTGTCTTCACAGGAGATTAAACGCTTCAGTACCAAGGCAGGTTATAAAGTTTTGTCACTAACAGTGTCTATAGTCTTCTTTCAGCTTCCTCTTCCCTCTCCCTGGCCACGCTGGGTTTTTAAGTGAGCTGCTGGTGATGCAGATTTACTGACACTGCTGCTGCCAGCAATTGTGCCTCTCCACGGCAGCGCTGGCAATCCCCACAGCAGCTTGCATGCCCACTGCTTCGGATCACAGCCCAGCCTGCTGGGCTCAACTGATGATGAAAGCAGGTTGGCATCAAAGAGAATTCTGTGTGAATTGAATTAATCTTGAATATGAGTAGTCCCGGCAGCACTGCCAGTGGGAGGCACTATGTAATTGCAAAGCAATTGCTGTGACTCAGGTCACAGCAAAGATGCCTCCGATCCCCCAGTGTTTTGGAGAAGCTGCCCAGGGCAAGTGCAATGATCATTTTATGTATGTCCCTTTCATTAGGTTTCACTCCCTGTTCCCAGAAATCCACCTGTGTCAGAGGTCGTGTCTTTCTGCCCATAGTTCTAGAGAGACCAATCCTTCTTTGAACCTGCTTGGATAATTGTAATCTAAAAATCTGGTGGCAAAGACACTCATTTGAAGAGCCCACTGCACAGAAGAGTAATTAATTTTGTCTTCCCAAAGTCTGATTTCTGGAAGGGACACCACCAAAATGATGGGAAATCATGAGCAGTCATTTCCTGCTCCCCTCCACTCTGCAAGGCACCATTTTATATGAAGCTATCACATCCCTTGCAGCAGTTTTTCTTCCACACTCATCTTTACATTACACTGATTTTTGGTCCAGCTCTTCTCTCTGCCTCAGCCATCCAGTCCCAATTCCTCCTTCAAGTAGCTATGAGTGCTTGCCTGATTGTGTTTTTGAGTTGTTTCCTTGTACTAAAGCTCTGGCAGCTCAGTGTATTAAAACTGGCAGTGGGAAGGCTATTGCAGTTGGGTTTAGGCAACCCAGTCAGTCTGTTAATTTGTGTCTTGTTCAGAAACTATTTCATATCTTTGATCTCCCTTATATATGTCTCCTTTAACACTTTTGAGGTGGGATAATCAGAACTGCACGCTACTTATGGAGTGGTCATGTTTTGTGTTTTGGTCTTCTCCTTTAATGTCTACAGTCTGAAGAAGCGGAGCAGTGCAACTTTAAACAACTGCAACCACTTGCTCCATGAACAATAATTTGAGATTTAATTGGCTTCACTTGTCCCTGTGTCATTTAATTGTCCTTTATAATTGTCCATTTAATTGGGATTCTTGTCTTTGGTATGTCAGTAACAGACAAAGCTAATCTCACAAGAGGTTTACCAGCACTAAGATAGATTAATGAAAATTGAATTAACTGCCATAAATCTTTGTAAAATACTCCTTTTTTGTGTTTATGCTTTTGTGTGTGTGTCTTTAACATGTCTTTTATGCTCTCTTTAACAGTCAAATTCTGTTAAATTCCATTGTAAGAAAAAAGACAAAGTTACTTGGAAGGGTGTTACTCTCTCATTTCATGTGCTTTGCTTGCTGCTGATACAACTTTAATGTTTGCTGCACCATCCCTACTACAGTTGAGCATTTCTTTCATGTCTGTTTTGCAGACAGATGATAAGATGCATGGCTAAATCAGGAATTTGACCAACATCCTAGTGTTGAGAGTAAAGAACCAGCGGTTTCCAGGATGAATAGAAACCTATGACTAATGGCATTTGATCTTGTTAGGGAAGAAGCTATTTTTAATTCTGTGACGTTCAAGCATTGATTACTTATGTAGAGATGCTGGGAAAGTGCTAGGCATAACCTTGTTGTCTGCAGTTTTGCCATCTCAAAAATCTGCCTTTGCTTCAGAACTTTTGCTGGTACCCTCTGTACATGAAAAAAGAAAAAAAACACCTGCCTGTTCCTCAGAAGTGCTGAAACCACCATAATTATAAATGCATCCTCTCAGCTTCACAGCTTTTGAAAAAGAAAAATCCTGGCAGTTCCACCTGAAGGACATGTGTGATGGTAGAATAGAAAGGTTCATCTTTGCACAAACATTACCTTTACCTCAGGGACATGTCTGCTCTGCTCAAAAATATTTCTCTCCAGAAAAATCTTTCCTACTCCTCAGTACCGCTTTGGCCAGGTTTGCAGAAGACACTGGTAAGAATGTAGAAATGGCTATTCCAAATCTACACATTTCAATGAATTTGGCACTTAGAATTAGTCACTATGTGATACTTTAAAAGGTGCAATGCAATTTTCCTTCTGTCCTTGTACATAACCCTGAAGTGTGGATGTATATTTAGCTTATTTTCCAGCAGGTCACTTCTTGTTAAAGTCCTAAAATATAAACATACAACTTATTTTTGAATCCTTCTAAAATGCTGGCATCTGTGATGTTAGAGACAATTTTCTTATAAACCATCTTCATTTTAATAAGTCATTGGTCACTGCTTTCTTTGTCCTCATTTCCACACAAGTGGCAAAAAAACTTCAAAATGAAGTTGTTGGAAGATGCATCAGAAACAATTTTTTTCCATTTTCAAGCAATTATGCAAGGAAGGACCTGTTCCGGTCCAACAACTAGAGATTATGCTCTTGACTTGTGGATGACATTAATTGTAGAGAGTCCAAGTGTAATGAAATGCAGGATTCTACTGGAGAAGCATCAAGTCAAATTAAACTAAAGACTGATGTAAAGCATATCATGTGGGGATGAAAAAGGGAATGTCACCAGGGCAAATAGGAAAAGTTAGCTCAGCAGGACAGATACAGCAGGCATTGGCTCCCAGCCAAAGGCAGCCTAAAAACCTAGGATTTTATGCTGTTTGACAAGACAGAAATGCCACTTCAGTCTATTCAGAGGGGCTGTGCTTACAGAGACGCAGATGACAATTATGCTTCTAGTCAGGGTTGATGATTTCCCAGCTAGGATGTCATGTTTTGTTTTGGGACATCAAATGAAAATTCAGTGCGGAAAAAAGCTGGGCGGAAAAAAGCTGCAAAGAGAAGGGGTCAGATCTGCTTTATCTGTAGGAGTGGAGTATGTCAATGTTTTTAAGAGAACTGAAATAACTAAAAAGGAATGGTTAATTCTGCACATTTCCACTGATGATGGGTTAAACAGTAAGTGGCTTAATGGGCAACAAAGGAAGATCGGTCACCTAACAAACTGACCACTGCTATAAGGAATAACCTTCTAACAAGATTCGTGTGGCAGTACTGGGACAAGCAGTTAAGTAACACTCACACTGGTAGCGACTGTTCTCAAACTTGGGATCGTTGTCGTTGACGTCAGCGATGAGGACGGTGACCTGGCACACGCCGATCAGCGGCTCCTGCGCCTGGTCGGTGGCAGTGACAGACAGAGTGTACTCCCTCTGCTTCTCCCGGTCGAAACTCTGCGTGGTGGTGATGACTCCTGCAAACACAGACACCTCCTGTTCTGCGTGTCACAGCCTGGGAGCTGAATTTGCAGAGAGGAATCTGCACATCGCCTGCCAAAAGGAAGCTCTGACCGCGTGCAACACAGCCGAGAAGCTTGATCCTCACCGACCCTGCAAACACGTATCTCGGACTACACCAACTCCAGTTCTCTTGTCTCTCCTCTCCTCACATGTCACCTTTTTCCTGCTGCCCTGACAAGAAACTCAGTCTGAGTATCTTGTTATCTCATGGCTCATGGAGCACAGAAGGACTTTGTCCTTCTCATTGAAGGGCCTCTCTAGGTTTACTCTAGTGGTAGTCCGAGTAACTCAGCTCATTATTACTTTGAGGAAGAGTCACACCACAGAAGACACAAGTGATGTGGCCAAAGTAACCTCTGCTACAGGAATTGGAGACTGCCTCACTGAACAGATTAAAACTAGGTAAAATCATATAGTGGATAAATCAAACTATTTTCTCCAAATTCTCAGTTTTCCTCCCTACTAATCAAGTCTCTCCCTACCTCAGCTATTTTCTTCTGGTTAGCAGATTTCGAACTGACCTTCTTGAGACCGCTTCTAGACCTAGTTCTCTACTATGCTCAGAGTTCTTCAGCTCTGTTGTAGTCCCTTCCAGTGTCATGCACAGTCCTGGACATAACAATATCCCATTTTCCTATTTTGACTATAGAAACATCAACAGCTATATAATATCTTAATTTGAAATAAATCATATATTAAGACATCATTGTCCTGTTCTGTATGAGGATTTTGTCTGCAGTGCACTGGATCTCCTATTTGTGCATGAGATGAGAAATAAACTGTGGCCACATCATAGGGAAGAATAAACTTAACCCGTGAAAATCGCATTTTTTTGCTCTTCATTTTTGTAGCTACCCTTGATCCATACAGGAAGGTAAGAGATACAGAACACATTTTTGTCTTCTTATTGAACTGCGGTTTGTTTCCCTACTTAATTTGCATTTGGGGCCTCCAGTATGAGAAAGATGTGGGTCTGTTGGAATGAATCCAGAGGAGGGACATGAAGATGATCAGAGGGTTGGAACACCTCTCCTGTGAAGACAGAGTTGGGATTCTTCAGCTTGGAGAAGAGAAGGTTCCAGGGAGACCTTACAGCACTTTCCAGTACCTAAAGGTGGCTTACACAAGAGCTGGCGAGGGTCTGTGGACATGTAGTGATAGGACAAGAGGTAATGGCTTCAAACTGAGGGAGAACAGGTTTAGATCAGGAAGAAATTCTTTACTGTGAGGGTGGTGAGACACTGCCCAACACAGGCTGCGCAGGGAAGCTGTGGAAGCCCCATCCCCAGAAGTGTTCAAGGCCAGGCTGGATGGGGCATTGGGCAACCTGGTCTAGGGGAAGGTGTCCCTGCCCACAGCAGGAGTGCTGGAAATAAATGATCTTTAAGTCTTTTCCAATCCAAACCATTCTATGCTACTATGATTTGAATCACTACAACCTTCATCTAATCTAATCTAATCTAATCTAATCTAATCTAATCTAATCTAATCTAATCTATGTGCATGGCTATTTACATACCCTGAACATTTTCCAGTGTCTACCAATAAACTGTCACAGCTAACCCTGCAGTTACATCCTTAAGCATGAGCCCACATGGACGTACTGATACAGTGGCATTTTTGTTACAATACAATGTCAGTTTCATTTTTTCTCAGTAAACTGAAGCTACTGACCTGTGTCTGGGTCAATGCTGAAGCCTAGGGAAGCTCCGTCTCGGTGCATGAGCCCATACTTCACCTCTCCATTGATGCCAAGGTCTGCATCATAGGCTTCTACCTGTAGCACATGCGTGCCTGGAGGCTGATTCTCCAGAACCCAGGTGCTGTCACTGTAGTAAGCGCACTAAAAACACACCCAAACATCCGACCCTAAATATTACACAGAGTCACATGAATTTGCTGCACAGTGTCAATATTTTTTCCAGCAGGTCTGAGAAAAACTTGGAAGAAAATCACTACTACTACTTATGCACATAAAGAAATCAGTCTCTAAGGGAGAGGAAGGAAAAAAGGAGAATGAAGACTTTACACTTCCTCTGTGAAGAAAGCTGACTGCTCTTCACTTACAAGTTCATTCTGCTCTGCACACACAGACCCTTCAGCCCACCAGCATTCACCAGTAGCTATGGAGACTCTATTACTCCAGCTAATACTTAGATGGGAAAAGAATATCTGCAGAAAGACATCTTACCTCTCTAAAGACAGGCTTGTTGTTGTTAATATCATTAACTCCTACAATAACCTCAGCAAAACTGCTGAGAGGAGTGGGTCCCCCCGAGGCATTGTCATCTATGGCAGTCACATTCAGGGTGTACTGTGGCCCTTTCAGACTGGGTGGTGGGTTTCTGCGGAGTTTAATGATACCTGAATTTGGAAGAATAAAGTGTCATGTTAATTTACTGTGTAAACACACAAAATCAAGCGAGCATCACATTTCCCTGTCACTGTATTGCTGGCTCAGTTTGTATTTTGTTTGCAAAGCACAGGGACCTGTCATCTTAGTCTGCACAGCCTTGGACCAGGATCCCGAGTTCTGGCTGATAGTTGAAGAACAACCATCATATCAACGAACTAATCCTCACTGATACAAAGCATCCCCATTTGCGGATTATATAAATACGGTCCTTTCTTATGGTTTTTGACATACGGGTGGAGCAGAGTCAGCAGAGATTAGACAGTAAATAACTGTGTTCTAAAACCTCTTTCCTTACCTTTCTGGCTATCCAGCTCGAAGTTGCCCTCCTCATTGCCTCCTGTAATCAGATAAAGTAGCCCATCTCCATCAGGGTCCTCTGCCCGAACAGTAGCCACCAAGGTGCCGGGACCGGCATCTTCCGAAAGGAAAGTCCTGTAACTGATGGACACAAGGGAGCAATGGCAGCACACAAAGTATCAGAATAACCATCACCATGATAACCATCAGCAAGATTACAAGTTCATTTTGAATGGCTTTTTAAAGCTTTGGGCATGCAACCATGAAATCTTAAACTGGTTTAAGATATGACATAAGTCTTCTTTGTTCAACATAAGGTTCTTATTTTAGGATTGTAATCCTGTACTTTTGGTATATACAATTTTAAAGGATCCTTTGGAGGACAACAATATGCACCATAATACATTGTACTGTATTACTGTAAAACAGGATCATATATCTCCTGAAGTTGAGAAAAAGGACTAGTATCTGCCATGCAGTGTCTCCTATCTCCCTATATATTAATGGAAAGCATCAGATACTACAGAGATGAATGTAAAAAAAGTATTTAAATTTGTAAATAAATATATGTGTGTTTTGTGTTTAAAACGTGTTCATACTTCAAAACTGTGCAAAGAATAGAAATTGTATTGATTAGGGACACGAAAGAAAAAGGAGTCTTGAACAAGCAGGGGCTCATGAAATTAGTTTACGATACAAACTGTTGATGCTAAAATTAAGTTTTAGTGTTTGCTAACTACTGTATTTATTTGTCACCTATTTACACATGCATAATCACTTTGAGACCTAGGAGTCAATACAGTCAGAATTATTCCCTGTATAGATAGGTCTTTGATTCATTCTGTTCTCTCATTGTAAAGTCAATATACCGGTATCACAAATGATGTAATTTTTCTAATATACGATCTAGAAATGAAAGTCCAACTCCTAAAGCCTTTCTATATAGAAATTACCCTTCAATTTCACTGGTACTTACAGTTGCACAAAACAACAAGTGACAGTTTAGTCAAGTGCTACTAAGGTTACATGTAGGAACAGCGTCTTTTAAAACCAAAGCAGGTGTTCCAGGTGCCTTACACGGACTGGGAGAAGACAGGAGCCTCGTCATTCACGTTGGCCATTCGAATGCGCACAGACGCCGTCCCCGTCCGAGGGGGGTGTCCTTTATCGACAGCTATCACCACGAACTCGTACATGTGGTTTGCTCGCTCAAAGTTCAGCCTCTGGTTGGAATTGATGACCCCGTGACGTGTGATGGAAAAATCAGTGCTCTGGATGAAGTAAGAGATCTCAGAGTTGGAGCCAGAGTCGCAGTCTGTTGCGAGCACTGTTAGAGAACACATTTAACAGAAGAGTCATACTGCAAAGGAGGTTTGCTCATGCTGTTTCCCACCAAGCCAACTCTGGCTTTTTTGCTAGTTTTTGAGAACAGGCATCACCTAAATCTGTTTCATCCATAAAAGTATTTTTTTTTTTTTTTGTGGTTAGGGTCTGGGAACTTGGCAGAAGGCTGGGAGTGAAAAATCAAAACAACTCTTCCCTCTGCTCCAGCCCAGCCTGAGTGATTGCAGCCAGGTGAATTTGCAAGAGAGCTGTGATCGCAGCACTGCACAAAATGCTCTGTACAATAGCAGTCAACACTGGTAATTAGCACACAATCAGTATGCACGTTGGTTGAACATTATCAGTCATAAACTGGTTCCTCGCTCTTTCCAGGAATGCTACGATCAAATTTAATTAGCACCCAGCTAGTTATATACTTTTTAATTACCTGGTGCTTCAAGGTACGAAGAGTGATTAAACATTCCTCCCCAGTAAGTGTTTATTCAGTACACTGAGTGTCCCATCTGCTCAGAAGCAGCAAACCAGCACAACAAAGACCTAGAGCTCACAGCATAGCATCAAAAGTGATTTCTAGGAGCAGAAACTCACCTCTCCAATTACCTTGCAATTTTTCTAGCCTAACAATGAGGCTTCACATCATACCATTACACACTGGTAATAAACAAACTCCTTATTCTATAGGATCCAGATGCAGCCACCGTGGTAGCACACAGCCTTCTGGAAGCAGAACAGTGATTGCAGCACGTGGGCACCCCAGCAAACAGCTGCAGCATCAGCCACAGAGGGGTGGCAGAAACATCCTGTCTTTATCAGAATATTATCTCAAAATAGGAAAGGAGCAGAGAATGATTTCAAAAATACACTGAAGAACTGTTCTACTTACTTGCAAAAAATTTCAGCTACATCTGCCTGTGGAAAGTTACTCATCTTTGTTTACAAGGATATTTAGAGTGGTTATAACATTTTGTTTAAAATCTCTCCAAATCCTGCTGTGAATAAATGTGTGTGTTTCAGACTACAAAATCAAGAGCTTTAGAGTTAATCACTCTCTTGCTGAAATGACAGACAAAATATATTAAAAACTCAAGAAAGACTAAAATAACAGTGATTTAAATCTCTCAAATATAGTGGTTAAGTATTGTTTTTAGAAAGGCATGCAGAAAGTGAAAAACTTATTTGATTTGAAAAATTCTGATTTAATCTACAGTCATTAGTGAGCTAATGTAACCATTCACAAAAATACATTCTGTGTATAACATAGATATGCTTCTTTTCCCCCAGATGTTTTCTGGCAAATAGGGAACATGGCGTTACTTGTACATGACAGAAACATGCATTACTTCCCAATAGTAACTGGGAATTCTACTCCCCTCCATCTCATTCCGTCCTGGAAACTGGTGTACATTGCAAAGGTTGTTTTAAGGATCATATGCCAGCCACAAGCAGCTCTGGCTGGCTTGCACGTGTTCTGAACTAGCTCAGTGCAAGCTAACTCTGCCTCAAAAGCTGACTGAGTTGCCAGCTACAGCTCCAAGGCTTGCTCTGCTGGCACAGCGATGCAGCTGAAGGCTGAGGGCCCTTCTGAGGGCACCCTCCATGCTTCAGACTTCGAGGGTGCTAAAATAAAAGCAGCTGATCACTGAAACCTACATTTGCATCATCCACAGTTTAAACAAAAGCATGTGTCACACTACCTTTTTCATTGCCACCAACAGCTACAGGCATGCCCAGGATGGCAAAAACTGTCTCATATTTGCATTTATTTTTGTTCGTGGGTCATTCTGAGGCAGCAACATCCCATCCCTCAAGGAACTACAGTGAGGGTAAGAGCTCTCTTTTTTTTTTCCTGCGATACTTGCTTTGGCAGTCAGAGTTAGTGGCACAGGTCTCACCCTGCACAAGGTACAGCTTCCTTGCAGCCACTAACAGCCCTGCCCCTCTCACTTCTACAGCGAGTCTTCACACACCCATTTCCACTGACTGTCACTAAACTTCCACCTCACATTTTCTTTTCTATAAGATGGCTCTTTCTCTTGAAATGTAACCCACGTGGCAAGACAACAACGTGGCATGCAATTGCACACCTTTGACATTCTGCTTGCTTTGGACATGGGGCATATATTTTTTCCCCCACAAGTGGAATTTTGATGAGCTTTACAAGTCCTATGGACAGAAGAACATTCATCTCTTTAAGGAAAATCATATGCTTAGGAATTTTAGGATTTGGTTATTCTGATCAAGTTCTTTCTTCCCAAGAGCAGTTAAATCTAAAAATTAAATATGACAAGCTCTGAACTTGTATATGAACTTAGTATATGTTTAGAGAAAGCAGGCCCTGCAGCCCCCTTACACAAGGGAAGCTACGCTTGTTATCACCTCTGCAACCTGCAGAGTTCAGCTCCAGCTTTGGGAAATTTACATTTCTGTCTTTTTCCTAAGTCTTGCCTTGGCACATACTCATTTTTCAGGGTTCATACCCCTGAAGTCTTTTATCAGGATACTATTTTAGCCTCTAAAATGTCATCTGTGCACTCAGGGCTTATATGCAAGTGACACACGGCCATGTTAAAAACAACAAACATGGGATAATGACCGGTAAGCCACAACCATAAATATAAGTTCACGGGCTTTCAAAATATTTTTCCTTTAACACTTTACAAATCAGTTATACAGCATTAATGCCTATTTGACAAAACTAGCTGCCCATTTTAAAAAGTCCTGTTTTTTCTTAACACATTACGAAAAACTAATTGCAGCTCCTTCTGGGACTCACAAAGATTACTAAGATCAGTTAAAAGAAAGCTACAACATTTAAAGGAAATTAAGCCACTTCCTATCAGCTGCTTTAACTGCCCTTGGATACCACAGGATCTCTCCTTGGGCACAGTACAGTGATCCTTGCCTGAAGACAATCACAACTCTACTTCCAGGATACCTAAAAGTCATCCAAGACTGCCAGGAAAGCTGTCATCCACATCTTACAAAGGCAGTGCCTGTGGAAGTGGCCACTTCCTCGTGGCCAGAACATGAAAAGGTAATAAACTACCGGGTCTGTGGCAAGACTGAAATGAAAGGTGACAGGATGGCCCCACCTTGCAGAAGAGACGTGCCGACAGGAATGGTTTCGGGAATGTTGTCTCTGCTGTAAATGGAGCGCTGGAATTCAGGGGAACAGTCATTTTCATCAGTGATATGGACCATGACCTGAGGAAAAAGGACGCATTGAGAATGGATTTAGCTTCTACACTGCTAAAAGAACCCCTCTTTCTGGACACTGCAGTGGCAGTCAGTGGTTTTGCTGCTGCCCCACCCTTACATCTCTGATCCTATTCTTCTCACACTACTCACAGAGAAGTATCTTCTCCTCCCATCTACTCCCAAGATGGGAGGCAAATCCAGAAATAGCAAGAGGTATTTGCAGAGCTTAGATGTGAACCCAGGTCAGAGGCCAGATTCCTGCCTGTACTACAAGGCCTCCTCCCTGCCCAGTATCCTCACGAGTGCCCTGGGCTATCCATCTGTGTAACCGGAACCGGAGCAAGGGATTGCAGACCATGGGCAGGACGTAAGGAGACTCTTGTACCTCAGTCACGCTGCTGAGAGTGCTCTCAACTTCCATGGCTTTCAGTAAGAGGTGGTAGAGGTGGTGCTCGCTCTCGTAGTCCACGGGGTGGGTCAGGCTGAGCTCTCCACTCTCTTGCCTCACGCGGAAGAGCCCAGAGGGGTTCGTCAGGAGAGTGTAGGAAAGAGGCTGGCTCTGGAAAGAAACAGCCTCAACAACTGCTACTCTGCAAAGAACGAGAGGACAACCCTTTGCTTCAAAACAGTAACAACAGAAGCTGTCTCCTCAGCACCAAGAGGAGGAGGAGGATAAGCTGAGGAAAGGTGTCTTGCTCATTCTCTGTCGATGCTTGGCTCAGCTTTGTATTCAACTGGAAACCCCTTTTGCTACGGGGAGCCCATCTACCTTCTCTTCTCTCACCAAACTTATTCACTGACATAGCAGTGCTGAAGTAACCCACCATTTCAAACCCCAATAACACTAAAACATCTTTTTCTTCCCTATTGTAGCCTTTTGAATACTTGACAGCAGTTACTGGTTTACCTCCAGTTTCTCAGTTATTCAGAAATAAGCGGCCTACTATACTTCTAAGTTTCTCTGCAGTTGTATGTTTAGAAAAGAAACGGGTCCAGACATGGATGGGAAATCCATGGAGCACAGGGCTTTCCAGATCCTGCTGCCCTCCTTGGCAGGACATCAAAGGAATGTTTGCCTCCCTACTGTGACTTATGCTTTGAAGTTCCACCTCTCACACCAGTCTTTCACCAGCATAATACACTTTCAGCTCATCTCACTGAAAACTCCTGGAAAGTAGAGAAATTTCCCTCCTCCTTCCCATTTAGTCTCTCTTAAGGATTAGTGGCACATCTCCAGCAATTTTTCCTAGGTCATCAATTTATTTTGAGGTTTCCTGCTCCTTAGAGCCCCTATGGCACTGTTCCACCTGCTCCTTAGAGGCCTTAAAGCCCATTCTGCTCTCAAGTAGCTGAACAGTGACAATAAACGCAGAGCCAGCTCAGCTACTCTTTATGCAACAGCAGAGCCCCTTGGAGATTGGGCTTTATCTATTTGTACTTCACACTGGTGCTATTATCTTGAGAGTTTGGCAATGACTTGTCTTCCTAGAAATTTAAATACAAGTCAAATGGGACACAAACAACTCCAGATCTGGTTAATTAAAAGACTATTTTTCAAGCATTTGTTTAAGTCACCAGGAGATGCATAGCCAGTAGTTTGGCTGTTCTAATTCACAATGCAATGCATTAAGACCCCAAAAGCATTAAAATAATTCCAGCACCCAGACTACATCTGACACACGAAGACTCATGTCACACTGGAGCCTCTGAAACGTCAGAAGAGGTGTAATTTCTTTTAGAAAACACAACATTATTTTTACAGTGTAATAGGCAAATGCATACGCGTAGCCCTGAGCAGCAAAACCACAAAAGTTTCACTCTATTGTTCTCTGTGAAGCTCCTCTCACACTGCAGGGAGGGAGTCATCTAACCAAGTACAACTCACTTTTCTCCTGCTGGAGTGTTTTCAGGGACAAACACATTGTAGGACATGTTAGTGAACTGCGGAGGTCGGGAGCCTGCCAGGATGGAAATGGAGGCGTAGGGGCTTTTGTTGCCATACTCATCAGAGGCTTCCACAGTAACCACATACTCCTTGTTCCACGCCAAAGGCAAGCCAGTCGTCATGATAATGCCAGTGTCCTTATCCACTCGGAATCGCTCTTCACCACCTATCAATACAGGCACAAAGCCAGTCTGAGACATGCCTCACAGCAAGAACATTTGCACCTTCACCATTTCAAGGTAAGCCATCCTCTACTCATCCAGCTATGTCCTTGTATGCACTTCTTTTTACCTTTCCAGTTGTTCACCTTTCATTCACGCTGTTTTGTTGACCAGCGCAGTGTAAAAGAGACAAGAACGAGTAAGAAATGGAGCCTTAAGCTAACAGTAAAGTTGTCATCAATTTCAAAATAAGCAAAGAAAATGGCACCAAGAAAGGTTCCCATCCACATAACTTTTACTTACAGCGCTTCCAGCTTCTACTCGCTGTATCTCTGAGGATTCCCCAAGGGAAAAATCTACCACTGAAACTATAAAATGGGAACTTGGTAAGAAACATCTGCAACTAGACAGAATTCTACCTTTTTTTTCAGACTAGCCCTACCTGCGATGAGCGTGTAAGTCATGCCAGCAGTGGTGTTCTCGTGGCTCCTGTAGCGTGCGAGCAGCTGGTAGACGAGGGTGCCCTTGCGCGCATCGGGGTCGACGCGTGCCAGGTACGGGTACGGGTACATGCCCCAGGACAGAAGCTCCTCCTCTGGGGCAAGGAGTGTCACGTGGCAGAGGTACCAGTCATCATCTGCAAAAGACACATGGATTTCTAGACAGCTTGGTCACAAACTTCAGCCAGGAAAGTTACGATCTTATCCGCTAGTATCTGTAAGCAAACTGCGAAGGAAGCTTCCGCTGCCAAGGACATGTAGAGATTTAATCACAGTATTTTTACCTCTAGGGAGACCTTTATTCAAGCCTTTTTAGCTCACAGCATGTCACTAACAGATGCTAAAGGTATATATGGGCTTCTTTAAAAAATTTTCCTAAGCATATTTATGTTCTGAAAGTGGCCTTAAGATTTCTTCAAATAACTTCAAATTAAAACAAATGTATTATTGAATGTAGAGAATAAATTTGAATAAAAAGAGAAACCAAATGTAGAAAGAGGGGTATGTAGAAAGGTACATAGGAGAAAAGCAGGTTTTCTGCCTGTTAAAATATGAACACATACTTCAACAAACTGCCCTGAGGTTGCAGGTCTGTTGAGGGCTACACCACTACAAAATGAAACACCTACCCAGGTGTATGTCTCATGCAGGAAACCCTTCATCTCTGCCTTTGAGAGGGACATTTCACACAGGATGGAAGAAGAAAGGAGCACGTGGACAAAACCAGCACCAAAGGCAAGAAGTAACCCAGAAATTCCAAACAATTTAAAGTGTATTTCTCAGGGATGTGATACTAAATAAAAGGCCACCCACAGATAGACATTCCCTGACACACCAGACATATACTTACGAGCAGCCTTACCATGCTAGACAAATTTCCCAGAGATAATCGTTCCCAGGAAGGAAAAAACCTAACTGAAGTTTTGTGGGGCTTTAAAGCACATAAAACACAAAATCATTCAAGATATGGTTTCCTTAGTTTTTCTTAGATTATATGGTTTCTGCTTTTCTCGTGTACCAGCACTGCATACAGGAGAACATTGGTTCACTTTTTTTTTTTTTTTCCCCTCTGTATTGCTGTGTAGGACAAGGCACAACCCACAGCATGAGAAAGTAGCTCATAAGAGCAGCTGGAGCAGTCACTATTTTATCTATAGCTAAGAAGGAGGGCTGAGAAATACATATCCTAATTCAGCCAGTTACAGGCACTGTTATTTTGCTAGCAAAGGGATGAAAACTTGTAGGCATGAGAATTTAAAGATATTTTTGTTCATTTATTGGTCTAATTCAGGCAGTTTTAATTTCTGCAGAGATTGACTATCTAGTCAAGTATTTTTCCTATTTAGTGAAACCTGGAGAATGAGTAAAAAAATTATGATTATAGAGATTATTCTTAATATTGTTACATGTAGGTGATCCAGTTGTTAAGTATTAATCAATAATGAGGTCCTAATCCTGCTGTAGGTATTGTAAAACCCACCAAAAGCCAGCAGCAAAACAGAGATTTATGTTTTAAAAAAGACAGACGAGGGAACAAGTTTCACTGAGTTCAGGACAGCATGTCAGGGAAAATATTTGTTTTGTTCAAATTAACCACAATTTTCTGGACTTTTGCAAACACTTCGCCTTCCCTCTCTATGAAAGGTGTATTTAAATAGGAACTTAGAAGAATTTAGGTTGGAAAAGATTCTAAGATCATCAAGTCCAACCATTAACCTGGTACTGCCAACTTCACAACTAAACCTGGGATTCATCATCCCTGCAAATGTTGAAAAAGCATGTGGACATGGCATTTGAGGACATGATTTAATGGTGAAATGGTGCTGGTGTTCGGTTGACAGTCAGACTTGATAATTTTAAAGGTCTTTTTGAACCTTAAGAATTCTACAATTCCATGAAACCATGTCCGAAATGCCACATCCACATATCTTTTAGAAACCTCCAGGGATGGTGACTCAACCACTTCCCTGGCCAGTCTGTTCTAATGCTTTGCAACTCTTTCTGTGAAGAATTTTTTCCCTGATATTGAATCTAACTCTCCCCTGGCAGAATTTGGAGCCATTTCCTCTTGTGCTATCACTTGTTACTTGGGAGAGGAGACCGAGCCACTCCTGGCTACAACCTTCTTTCAGGCAGTTGCTGAGAGCACTAAGCTCACCCCTGAGCCTCCTTTACTCCAGGCTAAACACCCCCAGCTCCCTCAGCCATTCCTCACAGGGCTTGTTCTCCAGACCCTTCACCAGCTCCGTTGCCCTTCTCTGGACACGCCTCAGCCCCTCAATGTCCTTCCTGAATTCAGGGGCCCGGAACCGGACACAGGACTCGAAGGGTGCACTCATCAGTGCCAAGCACAGAGGGACAATCCCTGCCCTGGCCCTGCTGGCTGCACTATTGCTGATGCAGGCCAGGATGCCATTGGCCTTCTTGGCCACCTGGGTGCACGCTGGCTCATGTTCAGCCCTCACTGAACCTTGGTAAAATTGTGGCACTTGGCAAAGCCTCAGATCGCAAACTCGTGGGATGGGTGAGGATGGCAGGATCTCTGGAGATCATCTGGTCCAACTGCTCTGCTCAAGCTGGGCTACTGAGAGCTGGCTGCTCAGAAAAATGCCCACAAGGCAGGGGAGTATCTCCAAGGGGGGAGACTCCAAAACCTCCCTGGGCAATCCGGTGAACTAAAGTTCTAGGGGCTGGATTTCTCGAAAGACACGGACCTGCTGGCAAGTGTCCAGAGAAAAGCCAAGACCATAACCAGAAAGAATGCCCTTCAAGAGAGGTGAAAAGACCTGGAGATTTTCAGGAGACTGCAAGAGACATGCAAACAGTGATATAAGAAGTTGAAGGACTGAGGTACAAAGTCAGTCAGCTGTTCTGTAACCTGCAAACCAAAAAAAATAACTAACCCTCATTGAGAAGGAAAAGACTGGCATTAGATGTTGGGCGTGGGATCCCTCAGCATGTTTTGATTATAAGGACAGTGGAGCCCTTGGTAGTGGCCAGAGAGGTGAGACAGCATCCATCACTGAGATGTTTAAGACCTGACCAGACAAATACCTGCTGGCAATCGCTTTGTTGTGACAAAACCTGCCTCTAGGCAGGGGCATGGAACCAGCAAGACTGGCAAATCCTTTCCATCACACATTAATCTCCCTGCCCTTCAGCTTTTGCATCACATTGATTTTTGAGGCATACATGTCCATATGCCACTCATTCCCCTGCAGCTTCAAGGAACTTCTAACATAAACATTCTTTGCACTTTGTGTTTTATCTTTGCTGTTTGCTGAAGGGTAAAAAGTGAAAAAATGAGTGAATGGCACTCTAGAAACACCCAGCACTACACATGAAAGGAAAAACATGGGATGAAGCCAAACCTGGAGGGCTCTAGTACAGCAGCAGGGATAATAAACTTCAGCTATAGGGTGGAATATCTTTCTGCAGCTGAGACCAGACTCACTCCTTCAGGCCCTTCAGCATTTATTTCAGACTTTCAGACTTGAAGCTGTTTTCCCCATGCAAGTAAACAAAATTTAAATTGAAACAACCTGCAAGCATGCTGGCAAAATAGTCCAGGTTATATCTACATAGATCATAGCTCTAACTCTAGCAAGGCATAAATGGAAAAAAAAAGACAGTTACAAAGAGCAGATTTTATCAATTCAAGTCCAGAACCCTAAAAAAGCAGTGTTGAACATGGTCTAGAGACTAACAGGAGGTCAGTCAAACAGCACTAATTTCCCCTGTCATCCAGAAAGAGCTGTTCAGAAGCAGCACTATGAGTATGGACATTTGTGTTCTGGTTGCTCCCTTTTGCACACACACCAGGTGTGAGAAACTCAAGGATTTTAAGGTGTTACAGACACATGGCAATCAGATACTGTGTAAAATTATCACACTGTCTTGAAACAAGTCAGTGAAACAAAACCAGCCCTGATGAAGCAGAGCTCTCCCTAGGAATGCTTTGGGTTTTCAACTGTCATAGCTGCAAAGGCATTAACAGATCAAGCCTCTGAAATCAATAGTGTTTTATTTTGTTCCTGACACAACCACAGCACCCTATTAAATCAAAATGCAACACCACCCAGTGATGTTGCAGTTCACCCATTTTGTCAATATGAATCATCCACTGCAAGGAAGGAAATAATCAGGAAACCAGGCTCTATACCCTGTGAAACCAGACTATCAACAGAATAGTCTGGCCTCTGCACCACACATTGGAAAAAGCCTTGGTAGGATCAGTCTAAAAGAGAATATAAAGGAGTGCTGATTTTCCTGGAGACACTGGTGTATCCCCAAGGCTTCAGCTTTACCTCCTGCTTGCATCTAAAAAAGACATGTAAACAAAAGGGATGTCAATCAGTCACCAGCTAAGAGAATCCTAAGTAAAAATGCCAGGATGTAGCAAGTGCAAAAACTGGGGGAATGAAGAGATGTTAAGTTTGTGTCTCAGAGGGCTAAACACTCTTCAGATACACCACACCTTCCTTGGACAAGAATATAAAAGCAAAGAAAGAAATGGAAAGGGTTTTGAAACTGCAAATGGCTATTCTTGCAAACGTGTATCTATTTCACTCCTTTGATCATTTAGTTTCCTCCCTTACCAGAAGAAGAAATGTAAGAGAAGAGAATCTATTTTCCTAAGATTACGATTAAAGCTGCACTGACTGATGTGGGTTTGAAGGGACTAATGTTGGAAAATTAAGAACTAAAAAAATGTGCATTAAAAATTGTAGTTTATGTTTTGTTTCTATTCCCTCAGGCAAAAAGAATAATTTGAATTGACAAGAGAGAGTGTGGTATGTGAAGAAGTTTCTGAAGTACCCAGCCTGAAATAGGACACCAAGGTGGGATGCCTAGAAAGTCTCTCATTGTGCTGTCAGGCCACACCACTAATCCTCAGCAGCAGGGCAAGACATCAGGAGCTTTAGCTCATTATTGAACCATAGCCAGGAAATCCACACCTGAGAAATGGTTGCTCTCACACTAAAAAACCCCTGGTCTTCTTCTGCACCATAGGCGCAATCTACTTAGGAATATTTAAACTTAAACCAAAATTTCTTGTGGCAGTAACTGAATTTTAACCAGAGTTCATCATCACTTTTAGAAATGCTTTCTTTTTTAAATTTTTTCTCATTTTAATGACACTGTTAGTGATATTTACACAGTCATGCTGTCCACTGTGCCACTCTCCCCTGCCCCTCAAGTAGCTTTTGAATCTGATGGCAAATTATTCCTACAAGCCTGAACATCAGCCACTGGCCAGAAGATCAGCACCCCAAATAAAGGTATTCACTAAGGTAAAGGAGAAGAGAGAGCAGCTTTAACTTGGTCTTGAGGACTAGTCCAGTCAGCAACACTTATGATGCTCATGCCTCTGCCCCAGCTACAGCATGTGCTGTCACCCCCACTGGGAGAAGTGCAGGGGCATCAAGAAGCTCTTACAATGGGGACAGCCTCCACAACACAGATCTCCCCTTCAAAAATGAAGGCTAAATTTTATGAATTGCTTTTCCCCAACTCCCTTAAGAAAAGTTGCATGGGAGCACTTTAGTCCAGTTAGTCTGCTGTCACAAACATGATGGGTCAGCTCCACCTCAAACACTGATGAGAGCTTCCCGAGTGTGATGCTTTTATTAATTAACAGATTTGGTGTCTCGCAAATACTCCTAAGGTTTGGATACAATGCCCAGGAGTATCATATTCCTTTGCAACACACTAGAGTACTGACTGGACTCATGTTGGACAAAGTAATGAGTAATGTGTCCTGAAAGCAAGGTAGTTCCCCCACCATCACTTATGGCAATAGGCCTCTTTACTCCCTTGGCAGTCCAAAAACCACTGCAGCAGCTTGGGGATAAAGAGCCCACAGCCACAGCACACCTGGGCAATGTGACTGTACCAGCTGCCTCAGCTAAAGCTATGCTAATTTCAATTTTCCCTCCTCAGTTAACCACAACCAACAATCTTGAAAGAGCAGCCTGCAGAGATCATTTTGCATTATATCAATTACATATTTCTTAATATGCACCAGCACTTGGACATGTTTTCTATGTATACACACCCTCGCCCAATTTAGGAGGCAAGGTCTTGCTTTTCTCGGCACTACCCGTGGACTCACCCAGGGGCACCATCGAGCTAAAAGGCAGCTGCAGGTGCCACTGCACACATGGAGAACAAAGAAAAGTCTTCAGACAATTTTTCACTTTCTGTGTGAATGCACAGCTACAGTGGGTACCTCCTTTACATGGTGTCTGAGAACCACAGCATTTGTTAGGCAGCAAAGATAATTTCCACAGGCAGATGTCCGTACACCACAGGAAAAGCTTCAGGCAGTTATAGGAACAGGACTTCAAAATCCATCGTATTTTTACCGCTATCACATCATCTTGCCTGTGGTGTGCTCCTCTAGTTTTTAA
Source organism: Tichodroma muraria (assembly GCA_013390105.1). Taxonomy (NCBI): domain Eukaryota; kingdom Metazoa; phylum Chordata; class Aves; order Passeriformes; family Sittidae; genus Tichodroma; species Tichodroma muraria. The sequence continues at coordinate 33,317 of WAAG01046084.1, forward strand.
AATCTGTCTTAATTTTGTTGTCTGTTTCCAGAGGGAAGCCCTGAAACACTCTCAGAGCAGCGATTACAAAAGCAGCACTTCTGCCTCAACCCTTAAATCTACCGCATCTGCCAACAGCTGCTCATTACCACACAATCAGGAGAATTAGAAACACAACACCACAGAGAAGGTAGGAGGTACAACTATTTACAGGATCTCAAAAGCTTCCATATAACAGGATTTTACATAAAACATGCTTTTTATTACAGTTTGCCATGTTAACAGCTGACTAATCCTCAGTAAAAATGTTGTTAAACACTATACAGAAAATAATTATTTGCAGGCACATAAGTTGATGAGGAAGCCAGATCACACCAACGTAGTAAGAATAGCTGAGGAGTCAACACCACAGAGGGCATTTGGGGGATTTTTTTTATGACTTTTAAAGAAGGAAAGTGCAGTAAGACACAGATACAATCATGTCTTCTTGTCATCCTATCCAGTACAGCACCTGCTCTTCCTCATTAAAGTGGCACTTACAAGGTTTAAAGTAGTTTGTGTGAGACATAAAAAAATCTTGTTCCTGAGAGGTTGTAGCAGAGTCTGATTGCGTCAGTGGTTAGCAATCACTTTGCTTTCATGTCCAGTCTTCCTGTGGAAAAACTATAGGCATTTATCAGTTGTCCTTTAACATAATTAAGTCACTTTTCCCTGAAGGTTGTTCAAACGTTTTTAAAATAAAAAGTTGCTTGCTGAGGCTTCAAGCAGTAAGAGCTGCTCCTATGACCATACTTAGAGTGTATTAACTTCTTTCCAAATGCTTAAAAAGTTAATGACACCAGCAAAATACAATCACTTTAGAACAGCAAATGCATTTGACGTGTAGAAAAAGATGCCAAAAAACCCTGTAACAATATTAACTTTACCAGTTTAACACCGCTGGATGCAGCTGTGAGAAGCAGCTCAGACCCAGCAGCACGTGCCCCTTTGGTGAAGCTGGCCAGCAGCGTTGAGAGGTGTGTTTGGAGCAGCAGCCTCCAAAGGAGCCGTGTCCCAAGAAATGAAAAGGCAAAGTTGCTAGATCACCTTCCAGTTCTCCTTATATACTAAATTTCTAATCGGATCCTCTTCCACAGCCATGGCCCTTGACACTTTGTTATTTCTCTCTCACAAATTAGTGTCCACATCATACATAGGGTTTGCTTCCTCAGGTAGAAGCTCAGCTACACTTAGGAACTAATGGCTCCTTAATTTGTTGTCATCAAGCCCTGCTTTTAGGGCATTCCATCAGCAACATTCGTGGTAGGAGCAGAACACCAAGTCCTTTCCGTTAGCCTGTTTCCTCAGGTCAGGTTTTTAAAGGCTTTTCTTAAACTTTCTGCTGTACTTAAATTTGCTTAAATTTTGGGCAGTTTCCACCAGCAAGCTGACCCCAGTGCTCAAACTGCAGTACTGTTGAGTTCTGCACTAGCCAAGGTCTGACTGCTCTAGCAAGGAACCCCCGATGCCAGCCCCAAAACACCGCCTGTGAAGCCACTGCTCTCTGGGGAGGACACAGCCTCCCAAGCCCGTCGGAGATGCACGAGCAGGAGCAAGTTCAATTCCACTTCAGCCACAGTCCCAAAAGAGAAGGCTTCGTGCACATCTGCCATGGAGAGCAAATATGAACAGACTGCCCGTGCGAACGTGGTACCTGTGAACTTTGGGCCTCCCATGTGCAATGCAGGTGTGTAAAGACAGCCTCAGGTAAGCTGGCTCCCGCCAGCACACAAAAATCAAACACTGCTTCGCACTGCACAGTGCTCCTGGGGCGTGGGACAACACCAGGAGCATGCAAAGGTGTTTCTGGCGTGGTGCAGCTTTGATCTGGGTCTAAAACCAGATTTTTAAATGCCTTCCTGCTGTTGAAATGTAATGAAAACTCAGAAATACTAAATCATGGTCTGTATAAAAGGATTCAAGATGCTAATCTGAAGAATAAAGGGCCGAATGTCCTATTTTTAAGGTCTCCCACTGCTTTTCCCTCAACTTTGTTATGATAGAGGTTTTCTCATCATTTAAATAGCTTATATAACTTACTGAGAATAATTGCAACATAAGCTTTACATTTACCTCTTCAGTTTTAAGCTTTTTGTTGGCTTCTCAAAATGTCTGACTTTATCAGACATTCTTAAGACTTATTTATTGCCTCTGGATCATCATATATATTTACACTTCTTTTAATTTTTTTTTTTTTTAACAGCAAGGTTTTTCCAAAGAAATGTACAGCAGGGTAACATAATAACCTTCATCCCAGAGCTTGCTCTTTCACCCAGTGATCCCTGGCCACTAAAGTGGTTTCACAGGTTAAGTGAAGCAAGCTTTTTCTGTTGGTACCTGAATTTGGAGGCACACTAATGGCATCCACAGATGGTTTTAATCAGTCTGATACCAGGAGGAAACACCCTTCCCCCACCACCCCCAGAAAGAAAAAAAGCAGCATATAATATGACCTCAATATCTGATCAGGTCAAATTTCTGTTTCTGGAGTGAGATTTATTTCCTAAAAATGTCATGGGGTGCCAGGAAGCAGTGGGTCATTTCTGGCTCTGTTAACAAAGAAAAGGAAAAAAATCACCCAAACCTAAGCTATGTCTTGAAGTCATGGCCAGCAACACACATGAATTACTTGTTAGCTTTTACAAAAGCTGTATTACATGGATTGAAAGGTTTCCCTTCCCAGTAGCTATCCTGATGGAAGTTTCTTATGAAAGTAGAAGGGACTCAAACCACATATTGCTTCCATGTGCAGTCTAGGTTGTATTTACAGGAATGTCAAGACCTGACAGGTGTCTGTTTAAAATGTAGTTTGCTTCCAGTGAGTCATAAGAGTTCAACACTGATCATATTCTGCCATAAGACACTGCACTGAAGGAACTGCATTATGCTACAGCCTGCTCAGTCAGATTGAAGATCTATCTCCTTGGAATTCACTTACAGTAGTAAACAGTTATTATCCCACCTGAAAGAGAACAGAATACGAGATATCCATCTCACCTCCAAAACGAGAAAACACTGAACAGCCTTGCAACTGTTTTACTCCAATCTTAAACTACCTGCTGGTGTTTACCCCTCTTTGATGTCTTGAGGCAACCCAGAGTTAAAGGGCTGCTGACACCAACCCTTTAACCCTTCAGTGCACTGTGGACAATGGGAGGGAAACAGGTTTGTCTTGCCATGATTTTTTTGAGCTCCTACTGTTGCCAAACAAAGTTACCCTTTGCAGATTAGTTGTTTTCAGTTAGACAGCATGTGGAGCGTATCCGCAGTGTGAGTGTGTGCAGGAACATGGACATCTCCCACTGGGTCTCACTACTGCGAGCCAAGGCAGTGTGCATTTTGTAAGCCCTTTGTGACAGGCTCTTAAGTTAAAAGAAACAAAAAAACAAACCAACCAAACAGAAAAACAACCAGAAAAAAAACCAAACTAAAACCAGACCAAACCAACATCAAGAAAGCTCCCAACCAAAGAGAGAACTGAAAGTCTTCTAAAATTAAAGAACAAGGGTAAGAAAGTGCTTTTTGAAGCATGATAGACAAAGTCCTAAATGTCAGACTTCTACACAGCGTGCACCAGTACCTACTGCCAACATCAGAGAGGGCAGCTGAGGGGGCAGAATAGGAAACACCTATACACCTGTTACCTACATACACAGTCCCACACTGTGTACGTAGGTAACAACTACGCGAACCTATGTAGGTACTTGTAGGTGTGCATGAACAGAGGCAGACATGGAAGAGAAAGGGAGCTTCAGCCCTTCCTCAGCTCCCCCTGCCTTTCTGTGCTCAGGCCCCACACTGTTCTGATGGTGTAGTCAGTGTTTCCAGGATGTGAAATGTCCCAAAAGAAAATCTAGATGGGAAATGTCGGGTTTGCAGTTCATACCTTTGTATGAGAGTCTTATCTAAACTCCAGGTCCACTTCATAACTATCCATGCACAGAGCCCAGAACAACAAGGTTTTTTACAGACAGAGGCTGGCAGATTCCTAAGGAAGATGTAAACTGCTTGTTGTAGGTAGATAAGACCAGCCACAGAAGCCATGCAAACATTTTTATGATGCACAGTCCATGTAGCAAGTGTATATTCAATGGGAGAACAGCTGTGTTTTCACAGTGCCTGCTACAGGGTCCCCACAAAACAGGCGGCAGCCCCCTCCCCATCACTGCTACGTGTGCTACTGAGCTACTGGGAAGATTCAGAAGGTTACTGTACTCCACGCTCCGTTTATTTCAGTATTTCAGCTGTGCACAGAAATACCTTGTCTTCCTAGGACTACTCTAAGTCACTATCTGACCTACTGTTTTATTTTTTTAAAACTTATTTTTTAAAAAACGCTTTTCTTGAAATAAAAAAAAAGAGGCAAACGCATCCAAAATCCCAAGACACATGCTTCCCTGGAGAAGCAACACCTGTAAAATGCCTAAGTCCATTCATGTATTTTACGTAAGAGATGGAAATTAATAAAGGTCTGATAGCTTTGCTTTTCAATTAAAGAGGTGATTAAAAGTTTGGCACATGTTCCATAATATTGATTGCTTTGTGATTGTTAATTACATTTAGTAAGAGACATGAGGAGAAATGAGGAGCATACCAAAGTTAATTCTGTTTGACTTTAGGCAGTTCACCAGATGTCTTCAGATAAAAATAAAATGGACACTCAAATCCCCTCACCATTTCACCATATTTTTGTAAAATAAGCAGACAGAAAAAGATCCCAAGTTTGTTGCTGTACAAAGTTATGAGAGAGTTTTGATTTTCAAAGTAGCTTAAAGGAGTGTCTAAATGACCTTGTCCCACTTGATCATTGAATTCCTTTCTCCCCGAGGCTCATCTCTTGTCAATACATTATTAGTGCACAGACAGTGGTAAAAACATGCTGTCCACCACCAGACTGGAGAGGACAACACAATCATATGTTGAACACTGTTCACAAGGTTATTTGCTTTCACTATAAATGAGCAAGACAGTCAAGCTGTGTGTCCCCTTTCCAACTCCATCTTTAGTTTGAATGAGAAGTTTAAACATCAGGCGATTTGTTTAAAGTTAGTAGCTGGAAATACTATGCAGAGTTTTTCTGATGTTAAATGTTTGTCACTTGCACAACACATCCCATTCCTGCAAGAATAAATTTCTCAGGCAGGCAGCTCTGGACTCGCAGACTGCACACAGCAGTCTGGTAAAGATCACAGCCCCCAGCATGCTTCAACACGTTCGTTTTCCTCCCAGCTCTATGCTTCACATTTCCTGAGCACTAGGCTGTAAATTTATTGATATAAATTGGTAAATATTCCCTCTAGTAAAGTTGCAAGCATCTAAGAAAAAAGACAAGCAAGCAATACAAAACAAACCCAAGCACCAGGTTAACCAGTTATGTTATTAGCGACCTGAGCTGCACTTACAAATGCATTCTAAAACTTACTCTAAGATGAAAGTAACACACGGAAAGGATGTCAACCATAACACACCTCAAACTTAACGTGGTTTAAGAAGTTTATCAAGTCTAGCCATTCTCTTTGCTGTCTTATTAGGAAAACCATACACAACAGTATACGAGCTCTTGACATATAGGTATAACTACAGTATCTCCATTTATTGCTCCACACCAACTCCTAGGACTCCTGATTCAGATTTTTTTTCCCTTTTTCTTGTCCTAGGGTGGTTGAAATCTATTTTGTAATGACTCCTTTCCCTTCCCATGCACTGCTGTGCCTAGTCTAGAGTTGTTGCAAATTTTGCAAAGTATTAACTTTGGTTCAAAACTGTCTTTTGTGGTCTAATTGATTGTTTTGTCTAAGTTGTTATATATTTTTGTAGACAGATTCTGAGTGATAAAAAAGATTCAAACCCAGCACCCTGCGGCGAGGTTCAGGGAGCCGGCGCAGCGGGATGCCCCAGCGCCGCGGGCTGCAGCCGCAGGTCTGTAAGTGCCCACACTCAGGACAGCGTCACCTCTTTCCCAGCTCCTTCCAGCAGGACCAGAGCGACAGGAGAGGCTCCCTGCTAACTGCCCCCGTTATGAGACAAGCTGTCTGCTGTGGCGTGGCCCCTTCTTCACCGGGCCCTAATTGCTTGCTAACCCCTGAGCAGAGGGACCCTCTGGTCCCACAAAAGTGAACAGACTGTGACAAGAATTCCTTACAAGGCAACAACGAAAACACCATGCCCTACTTTTCCAGCTGCTCCTTCAAAGGCAAGAGGCAGAAGCTCTGCGGGCGGTACCGGGGAAGAGCCGGTACATTCCCGCGCCACCCACCGAGCTCCTACAGCCGCGGGGCAGCTCCCGCAGCCGCCTGCGGCTCTCCGCACCCCATGGACGGCAGCATCACCGCGGCCGTATCTCCTCGAATAGCAAATGCCCGGCACGGCCGTGCCCGCTCAGCATCCCCCTCCTTCGGGGCAGCCCTTCACGCCCATCCTTCTGAGGCCATCCCGACCCACTTTGGGCAGCGCCGCGGGGAGAACCGACCCCACCCCAGCTCCCCCCCGTCCGTCCCGTCCCGTCCCGGATCGCTACCTCCTCCGCCGCCGCGGTGCACCTTGACCAGCACCTCCGCCCGGCCGCCCGCTCGCAGCTCCCGCCGCAGGTAGAGCCGCCCCGACGTCCTGTCGA
>WAAG01046098.1:5374-34180 GCA_013390105.1 Tichodroma muraria
CGCGGTGCACGCCGGGAGCGGCGCGCCCGGGCGCCAGCCCAGGGGCGGTGCTGGGGGCGGCTGAGGCCGCGTGGGGCGAGGGACAAAGCGGCCCCGCGGAGCCCGGCGGGTACCTGCGGGCCGGCTGGGATCAGCCTCCGGCCCGGCGCCGTGTGCGCGGCTGGCAGCGGGAAGGGCACGTTCGGCTGCGCTGTGTGCAGGTCTTTGCGTGTGCGGGGCCGTCGCGCTGCTCGCTGTGGAGGTGGGGAATGCCGGAAGGGTTCACAAAGTCACCCAACGGTTTGGTTTGGAAGGGACTGCTGGAAATCATCCAGTCCAATCCCCTGCCAAGGCAGGATCACCTGGAGCAGGTGGCACAGAAACGTGTTCAGCTGGGTTTTGAATGTCCCCAGAGGGGAGAATCCGTGATCTATCTCCCTGGGCAGCCTGTTCCACTACATCCCCACTGTAAGTTCTTCCTCGTGTTGAGGGGGAACTTCTGGTGTGTTAGTGTACGGCCACTGCTTGTCATCCGGTCACTGGGCACCACTGGAAAGAGTCTGGCTCCATCTTCTTGGCACCCGCCTTTGAGATCCTTACATGCATTGATGCGATCCGCTCTCAGTGTTCTCTAGACTAAACAGGCCCAGCTTCCAGTCTCCCCTCATAAAAGAGAAGCTCCAGACCCCAAATGATCTTTGTGGGCCTCCACTGGACCTTCTCCAGTAACTCCTTGTATTTCTTGTACTGAGGAGCCCAGAACCACAGTGTGCCTTCTGACTTAAAAACAGATGCAGGATAGATGCCTTACTCCTTCATAGCAGTTTTTTTTTCCAATGCAGAAATGAGTTTTTTCAATTAGCTCTTCCAGTTTAGAGACTTGTATTTAATGTTTTTAAATCCAAAATTAATTTCTTAATGTTCTGTGCTAAACATCAAATAACTAAATAAATTAATTAATAGAAATACAATAGCTTTCCTTTGCACCAAACAGAGATTGGTTTATGTTTCTGAGCTCTGAATGTTTGTGAATGTTCACTGATAGGCCGTATCAGAACTGCAGTGTTTGGGAAAGGGAAGGCAGTTTTGCAGAGCGTGCTGAAAGCTTACATAAGACACAATTGTGATTACACTGTTTGAATTCTGTTGTGTACAAAATGTATTTACGCTGACTTCTAGAAAGGTAAACTTCCATAACAATTCTCTATATATGCCACATGAGAAACAAAGGAGTTAGTGACCCATTTGTACATGCTGGGTCGGGAAATGCTAGAAGTGTCTATTTCTAGAAAATGGTATCTGGCTGTACCTGAGCCCAATGTTTTCTGTTGCTGAGCAGTGTGAGACTCCTGGTGAACAGTTCCCTGGGCATGGGAGGTTCAAATTTCTGAAAAGGCTTAGCCAGATCTTTTAGCATCCTGTTTAAGAAGACCAGAGGAGAGACAGAAGTCAGTATATATATGCATATATATATATATGCACCTATACAGGACAACATGTAAGTGTCTCAAGGGCACTAGTTTCTTTCCTTCAGGATGAAATGTTAGAGCAAAGGACAGCCTTCCAGGTAAGTTCGCAAAGGAGTGGCAATTAAATGCAGAAGGCAAAACTACTCTTGGGTACACAAGACATTGTTAGAGCAAGGGAGCAGCACTGGACACACTACAACACCCAGTAGGAGCCAAGCAAACTTGTATGGTGGGATTATTTGAGCTGTGAGATGCCAACACCACTTGAGTGAAAGCAGCCGTGTCCTGACAATTTCCTGTGTGTTCACCCTCATAATATACAGATTGATTTTGGGGTGCAGGCTGACTGGCCTCAACAGAATTGGAATTTCTGCCTTCCAGCTTACAGCCGTTTTTCCCAACCGCTGTCTGAGGCTGCCAGCAAGGATTTAGTTTAATGCTGAAATCACCTGTCCAGGTGTGACAGTCTGAATAATGTTCTAAACTGTGCATGTCCGTGTGGCAGCTCAGGTGCAACACCAGTGGTACCTCATGGTGCAGCTGGAAGAATTAAGTGTCGTAGCCCTCGTATACTTGAAGATGGTCCCACCAGGAGAGGTGGAGCTAGCGCCCTGGAGAGGGAGGGGAGAGGAGAGAATGCTGTAGATGAGGTGGAAAAATCAACAGCTGAAATATGAAATGCTGTTGCCAGACTTAGACAACTAGAATAAATTACAAAAGGTGACAAAGAACTTGTGACTACTTTGGGTTTGTGACCACTTTGAATTTTACTTGGGCTTTTGAAATATGATGTCTCCAGGTTACTGAGATCCCTGGTTATTTGACCAACAGTTAAGTGAGGACACACAAGAGGAGTTGTGTATCACTGTTTAGTCTTGCTGTCTGTCTGTGACAGAACAGACTCTTTGTCTTGATTGCTGACTTCTTGCCCACTCTCCTGATTTATCCTATTGGCAGGAATGCATGGCGCCAGTAGGCTGGCTCAAGACAGCTTTCTAACAAAAATCTTTGGCGAAAAGGAGAGGTCACGTGGTGTTGGCTATCCGTGTTCCTATTGTCTGGCTTATGCTGGAACTGCTGGTGTCTGGAGTCCCAATGGCACCAATGATACCAGTGGTAGGTGAGAGGTGACATCCTTTGGAGAAGAGTGTTTTATGGAGTAGCAAGGCAAGCTGGGAGAGGAGGGTGATAGTAAGGCGTGCATGACAGTGGCTTCACTAGTAAATACCACAGCACCCAAACAAGAATAGCAAAGCAGTTCTGGTGTTGGCTAGAAGTTCAGCCAAGAGTACAGATCACCAGTCACCATCCCAGTGAACACAGTGACAAGGAGATCTGAGGTCAAGCCAGAAAAGCCAAGCCAGTGAGTCGGGGTCAGAATCAAGTTCAGTGACAATAACCAGGACCAACCAGCCACCAGTCTGGTCATCATTAGACAAGCCCACAGTGATGGGAAGGATTGAAGATCATCTCAGTTGGGTTGGTCTGGATCAGTGTGTGTGGCCAGGTGCAGTCATACCTGTAACATAGCTGAGGCAAGGACTAAGGGACAATGCTTCAATGTAGGCATAGCTCTTGAGCATAGTAGGTGGCTCTCAATTCTTAGAGCTCTTTTTCATGCAGCACGCTAATCCAAGGTCACTCAGCTCCACCACAGCAGAGCTGCCTTTGAGCACAGGCAGCTTAATGCTGACTAAGGCCCCAAGAAAAGGTCTAATTAAGAACTTCACCCCAGCTGAAGGACATACGTATGTGACTGACTCAGTTTATGTGGCTTAGTATTTGTGTGCCACTGTTTATTTTAAAGACATGTAAACCATCACAATTTATGGCCAGCTGGAGGCATGGCCAGACATACTCTCTGTAAACTATTAAATGTTGTAAAGAAGTCAGAATTGAGGGAATTGTGTCGATCCTTGATTCATATGAGTGTATTTTTCTCCTCTTTTGACACAATGCTCCTGTTATCTTGGCATACAAAATTCTTTGAATATTCATTTTCCTTTCTGCTGGCCCTTGAGACATGACTGTTTTTGAATCCAGAAGAGGATCCCAAGCTCATCCAAACCTGGAAAATGAGCCATGCTAAGGCATTCCCTGAACAAGTATTGCAAAATGCCTGTGTTTTTAGTGACCTACCAGGACTGACAGGCCTTCAGAATGCCTCCAAGCAGTGCCATGGTCCTATCTCTGGAACACTTAATGCTACAAATGCTGTCAGCACTGACATGTAGTCACACTGCTGAAAATAAATTGCCTATCATAAATTACAGCCAGAGCCCCCTTAATTCTGGCTACAGTAGCTACAGTGGAATGCTTGTTTGGGGACTGACTTGACTCTGCAGGCAGAAGAAACTCATTCATTTCCTTTGCATAGGTAGAGCACCCAGTCTTGTGTCTTGGGAGAAGAAATAAGACTTAGAAGGGAAAGCTCATGTCAGTTCTTCACTGGGAAGGTGCTCAGATGAATGCATGTACTTCCAGGTGTACATGCAAGACTTATCTGATCAGTTTTCACAGAACTCCTCTTATTTCTGAGATAAAGATTGCAAGTGACATGAATTTTTAATGGGCAGCAATAGCCAAGAGCTGCAGCTTTTTCCCCTTTGAATGCTAGAACACATACTGGAGGACTAAGCAATTCCTGATATAGTATTTCAGGAGTATTACACTGTGGCAAAAAATACACACCATCCAGTGTTGGAGGTCCTTTCAGATTTCTTACATTATTTACCTCTTGTCTTCTTGCTTATATTTTGGAAGCCAGTTGTGGTCCAAGCATGTCCACAAACCCCAAGACCAGAATAAAATAAATGTGATGGCAGGCTCACTACTAGAGTCACTATTATTAGTTCCTGAGGGAGTTTTGATCTTAGCTGATGGATTAACTTCAGACACTGAGGGAAGCTCATGATGTCTATAGGTGGCTGAAGTCCAAAGCTGGAAGGTGGCACAAAACCAGCTCATACTTTTTTCCCTAAATTCAGCAGCCCTGTGTGTATGGGCACACAGAGGACACTTTGAAGGGAAAAGAAAGTCAGGAAAGAAGTTCAATTATTTATGGTGAGCAGATGGGTTTAGCAAGCCTGCCTGCTGAGACAGAGGCATGACTGTGCAAATCAGGTAAGTGCTTAGTGGTCACAGATAAATCCTCTCCACAGCTTTCATACTGTTCATACTATTTTTGTGGTGCTAGAGGCATATATTGCACTCAAATTTACAATCCTTTTAAAATTAATTTCTGCAGTAGACTATATGTGGACTTTATGAAACACTGTGTATTTATACAGCTGAGCACATCCTCAGTGGCACACTACCCTGGCTTTCTGCAGCAGGGGGTTTCAGCTGCATTCATAGTCCAGATATTTTGTCTCTTTTTATCCAGATTATACTGATACTTGCCTCCATTTTCTGAGGCAGATCCTTCACTCCTTATATATGATTTTTTCATGCCAAGCTTTCTTGGACCTCAATAAGAATTTTTCCTGGTAAGTCATTAAGAAACAATGCATACTTAGGCTCCCTGGTACGTATGCCATTATTAATTTCATGTCTAAATTTGGTTGCCTGAACTTCGACTGTCGCTGCCAATAGCAACTGACCACAAACATTATCCTAAACAGTTACAGCATTACAGAGCAACTGTGACCCCATGGAAAAAGAAAGATAAGACTCTGACAAACATAAAGCTCTTGCAAACATTTTGCAATAGCTAATAAAATTTTGTTGCAATAAGGATTAACACTTTTTTTTTAAACAAAAAGCATAAGTGACTCTATATTTGTCTCTAGTTTATTGTTTCCTGTGAGGCAAGCCATAGCAAACAAATTACTCTGAATAATGAATGTAATTGCTATTGTAAAACTGTTTTGTAAAATCATGTATTTCATGCCTCTTAAGGCCTTGTATGTTGTCAGTTTGTGTCTTGCTTCACTTGGTTCTCTGTCTTTTGCAAAATTCTGTGTTTCCTAATATCAACCACTAAGTTCATACTAAGAATTACCCAGGAAAACCAGCTACTTTCTGCTATTCTGAAATGAAGTATAGATATAATTTTAGACACAAGCTCAGGTTTAAACATAAAATTCAAAATTACTTTCATCATTCCAAATTATTTTTGAAATGCCAAGGTTGCATAGAATTAGGGAACTGTGATACAGCCATTCCACAGCATGCAATACAATAATCAGAAGTATACGTCTTGTTTCTTTTAGCACACATTACTATTGCATTAGAATGCTATTCACCCAACTGGTTAGTCAATATCAGTGTAGGAGAATCTGATATTTTTCTGTTTCTGCCACATTATTTTTTATCGGTGGGCATAGAGGGTCATTCTATTGAAAATTAGGATGAAATATGAAAATTGGGATTGAATAGCAGGAGACAATGCTCCAGTCTTATTTCTGCCAATGCCCCTCTATGCCAAAGTCCTTCTATGCTTACATTCCCATGTCCTCTTCTATCCGTTTGTCAGGCCGTTGGCTGTGCTCTCCCGCCCTTTTGGCAATACACAGCTGCGATCAATAGTCCATGTTTGTATTTGCTGGGACACTTTTAACTGCATGGTTCAAGCACTTCAGGCTTGTACGTGGGGCTGGTCCATGGACAGTGAGTTTCTATTGCTGCAACGACCATAAAGTGCAAAGACACTAACTTGCCTAGCTTGCCATCAGTTGTACACCCTGCCGCACACGCTGCCTGTGCCAGTGACAACTGTGAGCATGCTGATAGCATTTCTGTTCCTTCCGAACAGCACCTTGCCATGCATTTGCCCATCACTTAGGAGAGCTGGCCTCCCTTGCCTTGGGCAGCAAGCATTTTGCTCAGTTTGCTGGGTGTAGGTCAGTCGCTCAGCTGTAGCTGTTTTTTATTTTGGTCTTGGGCAATTCTGGTCCCAGGAAACAGATTTTTCAGTCCTTCTCCTTGATACAGATGGAGAACAAGGCAGCAGCACCTTCCAATAATTCTTTTTCAAAACACATGTAATTTTACAAGAAGTCCATTTATGCCAGTATATAGGATTAGTCCTATTTGTATTCAGTAACAAAAAATCTGAATAAAACAGCATAGCAAAACAGGTAGAAAGGAACTTTTTGTATCTGCCAGTCCAAATGTTTGCTCTTTCAGGTATGTTCATCATATAATCTCTTAAATGAACACATTCAGCTGCATTTAAATTCTAGGCAAGTATCTTATTCCCCCCATATACATATGGAAAGCTGTTTCCAAAGATCAGGCTTCCGCTTATCAGAAAAATTTATTTGTGCTTAGCACATACCAATTTCTCTTGCCGCTAAACCTCACCTTGACCTCTTCTGTGATGTTTACACTTCTGGGAGCAGCTGGTTTCTTTCTGACCCTTCGTTTTTCAGGGTGCCATGCACATTCCCTGGAGCAATATGCTCCCTCTGTAATTAGAGTATTTAAATAAATCATCTAATTTAGAAACCAAGTCAGAACTTAGGTAGGATGGATGACTGGAGGTATCCATCTTTTTCCATTGACTACAGGAGACCCTGGTGACTGTTGTCCTATTTTATGTGTCTTTGTGAAGAGCCTGAAGTTGGGCAGCATGAATCTGGGCTTCAGTGCTGTTGGTTTTTGTCTCCTGACTGGTCCCGAAGTCTTTCTCTGCACTGGTTCCTATGGCAATTCTTATTTCTTGAGATGACCAGTATTCCAAATGAATTCTCCTGAGTGTCACTGATAGCTTTCCCATCCCTCTGTCAATCAAAGTACCCTTTCTGAAATAGTTTGCCATTATGTTTATTTTAAACAAGCTTGAAATTTGTATTGTATTTTCTTCCTCCCTGCCCATGATGTAGAGTTCATTAACAACCTAGCTGACAGCTGAAATTTTTTTAAATCCTGAAATCCATGATCTTTCACCATGGGTTATTAATTCTTACTTTATTTCTGTCATCCTGGACTTCATAGTCAATTCTTCCTAGGCAATATTTAAAACCTCCTTTAAAAAGACACCGCCTTCCAATTTACATGACAATTTTAAGTTCCATTAACAACCCCTTGTTTCTGGTGTCCTGGTAATTAGTGGCAGCATTAGGCTGCTTCCTCTCAAGAGCAAGAAATTCCTGTCAGAAGTCCACATTTTAGTGTTGCATAGTCACCCACTTGTTGCTTATATGTTTGCCAGGCTGCCCAAATAATGAGTATTGAAAGATGTTGTTTGTTTCTTAATCATATTTTTTTTTCTTGAAATGGAGGGAAATGTAACAATAAGGCTTTTACCATCTACCATGTAATTGCAGTTCTTTTTCCATTCCATCATTGGCAACTGCTGCCTATTTGAAAGATTATTATTTAATTGCTGCTTATATGAAAGGTGATTTCTCACTGCAAGTCACACCAAAGCTGCTGGGGCCTGCTAAAGCTCATGCTCTACACTCTGAATGACATGCAGACTTCATGCTTCTCTTTACACTAAAAATTGAAAATATGAAGAGTGGTTCATTGTTGGAGGGAAAAGATTGTTTAAGCTGCTGGCTTACAGAGGGCTGATTAAGCAAGAGAGGGAGAGAATTGGCAAGGGTCATTTCCAAGGAAGGGGGAGCTGGTCTTTTTCTGTGGTATCAAGAGAGACGATGGCTTTTGTTCTACCAAAGTCAGAGCATGGAAGTACCAGGCTGTATGCCTTACAGTTACGACAAGATCAAAATCCTGGCAAAATCCCAGATACTTCTGCATTCCTGCCTTTCTCTTCCCCACAGGATGACTGTGTGACTCCCTTTTTGTCTCTCTATTCACTGACCTCCTTCACTCCAGGCCTTGTATCCCACCTGCATATGGGTACACTTTTCCTTCCTCAAGTGTCCCTTGTATCCTTTTTCCTCAGAATGGCCACCATGAGTCTCCTCTCTTTCACCCTGCTCCCCTTCTCTTTCACAGATTTATTTGAACACTTTGGACTTAAACTGAGAAGACTGAATTATTCTCAATGATTTCATCAACTTACTTTCTCAGAGGTGGGCTGTTCCAACTCCTGTTGGAAGTGTGGGACATGCTAACTAGAGGCTCCAACTATTGCTTTCTGCTTGACTGGTCTCAGAATCAGGCAATTCCTGCCCAAGGATGTCTGTAATATTCTTTCAATTCTCTGTAAATGACTGAATGCCATGTTGTACAGTTACCCTATGACAGGCAAACATGAATAAGCAGACATAAGTGTAAAGGGTTTTTGTGGGCCCTGGCTTCATCTCCCAAAGGTGAGGACTCAAAAGCTGCATTGCCATTTCAAGCACTGATGTATAAAATTAACAGAACCAAATTGCCTATGCTAAGTAGTGACCATTTGCCCAAAGAGAAACTATACAGAGGGGCTTTTGCACCAAGGGAAGGGAAGTATGTATCCAGCAGGAGTTGGAGAGTTCTTTCTGACAAAACAAGAATGCTCTCAGATGCAAATAAAGAAAAGAAATAGGATACCACCCATATAAAAACTGCTGTGCAATCTATGGAGTGCAGGGGATGTACAGTGCAATAATGTTTAGATTTTCCTTTTACTGTCAATGCTGGCCAAAAATAATGACTCATTCAAATATGCTTAAGAGCTGCATTTTAAAATTAAGAATCTGGACAGACAGGTACTGACATGGAAATGTACACAACAGTTTGTTTAAACAGTGTCTTTCACAACCAGCTGCTCAGTGACACGTGACAAGCCGCAATACTTTTGCCACGTCAGTCACCTATGCCACACGTCCCAGCTTTGTCACCCTGGTCTGGGTCCCTGCTTGGCACGCCCACTGCACTGATGTGCCTGTCTGCCACACAAATCTCAGACCTGAGGACTCAGAAGTACAAACTCTTAGTCTTGTTGGGCACCTGCTGTTCCCATCCTTTCAAGGTTTTTCTATGGCATGTGAGCAATTTTTTCAGGTTGCTTAAGAAAAGTGGAATTTTGTCATGAGAAGTGTGTAAAAATCCATCCTCAAGAGAAGCTTTTGGAAAATACATACATGTTTGCTGTCAGAAATACCAAATTTCATTTGAGGTCTGTGGGTAAAAAACATGCTGTCTTCCTGATTATTCCCAGCAATAGAACCTTAAGACAGAAACAGAAAGAGGAAACTGTTAAAAAAAAAAAAAAGATAAAAAAGTGTCAGTTTCATATTGAGTATTTGCACATGTGTGATTCCACATGGATGAGATCTTCTGCCTCCAGCAGTTTGTTTCCTCGTACAAGAGAGAAAAGTACTGAACGTAGTGCCTGCTGGACCCTCATCATGCACTGAGGAACATGGATGTGGCATCTCTCAAACAGATGATGTGCCTGCAGACTCAGAGATTCCCCTGTGGCCTCCACGCCATCGCCTCTGATGGATGTCCCTGCAGGCAGCAGCATGGAGGGATTGCACCCCCATCCCTGAGGGGGTTCAAAATTCCCCGTGATGAGAGTGTCGTGGATAGCGTAGCAGAGACACAGTGGAAATATCCAGAGATGTGATGCCTCATGAGCTGCCTCATTGAGGTGGTAATCACAATGTGTAGCGCCAGCAGCATTCCTCTGCCTTGAGGTCAGCACCCTAAACCAGTCAGACTGATGCCAACACCTCACCACACCTGCCAGTAATGTCATTAAAACCCAAATCCTCATCTCCAAAAGATCAGCACTAAAGCCCTGTTCAGACCTTGACTGTCTTTTTGGCAGTGCCGTTCCCAGCCATCAGGCACCCCTATGGGGATGGGGGACAGCCTAAGGCCAGGCTGGGACATCAGCCTGCATGTGTGACGGGGTCAGGATCAGTCCTGGTAAGGGGTGTCCTTACATCTAGCAGCTCCACTCCACTAGTCTCTCTGCTATTTCTAGGACAGAGACAGTGGGGTCAGGACCGAAAACAGTGTGAACAAGGCTATAATGGAAAAGATAAGGTATTGCAAGATAGAATACAGTACAATGCAGTATTGTATTGTGTAAGATACTACTGTTGTGGTTATGAAAGTTGATCAAGTCACAAGGCAGGACAAGGTCATGCTGTCAGGTTGTTTTCCATTTGTATCATTTTTGTTGGGTTTTTGGTGTGGGTTTTTTGGTTGTTGTTGGTTGTTTTTTTGTTGTTGTTCGATTTCACTACTGAATCTAGAGAAAGTTCCCTTTTCCCTGGTGACACTGGTGAGAGCCAATCACTATTCCAGCCTGTATAATAAATCCGCTTCTAAATTCAGGCATTTCAGAGGGCATCTCATTTTTAAAGGAGGCTCACAGAAATGCTCTGTGTTGCTACTAATAAAGGCAGCCAGCACTCACACTGAAGCAGGGAGAGGGGTGGAACTCACAAGCCTCCAAGTGCCCTTTCCTCCTCCTGTAGGGCAAAGCTGACGGAACAAAAAAGCCAGAGCAGGCCCCTCATGGATACTGCTGTCCAGGACCTCCATGCTTCTCTGTGATACCACACCTCTCCAGGCCTTTTTGGTCAGCATTAAGAAAATCTTCTCAAAAGGCAGTTAGGCGCTGTTTTCCTCTTCCTGTGTCACTGTATCGATATATACAATATATGAAATATTGTATATATGTATACAATATCCTGTATCAATAGAATTTTTCTATTTATAATTGTACCTAGAATTATTAAAATAGCTTTAAATCTCTCTTGTCTATTTATATGTTATATAATTAGAGCTGGAGGAATGAGGCATACCCTATAGATCAACAGCATTCCAGTAATGCTGCACGTACCTTCCCTTCCATTTTTTATTTAAAAGCATCCATATTTATAAGACCAGTAGGATAACATGCTGAAAATATAAATCATGTTGCCTTTTGATGCAATTGAGGAGCTAGAAATAAGGAAGAGAAACACATTTACATATTAGAATATTATAGACCCATGTAGGATGAATACTCACTGTAGCTTGTAGTAAAATTTTTAACACAGGTAGTAATAGGACATAATTGCAATTGAGGTGTTTAAGAAAGGATGCTTCTCATACAAACTAACCACAGGAAAAATTAGAGGTGCAAAAGTCCATGTTCCTCATGTGCTCTTAGTCACAGTGTATTCAACTATGAACAAACCCAGAGGTTGTGATCTTTTGTTCTGAAAATCAACTAATCCCATAATTACAGGTTTGTATATAACTAAAAGAGACTTCTTTTGATCTCTATTTCTTTTAGACTGTTTTCCTTTACATCAAAATAATCACTGACCTGGGTTGCACAGGGGACATCTCTGAGCAGTAGAAGGGAGATTTTCTTACAATAAAGCTCCCTTCACCCTGAGGGTTGTGGATCTTTAATTTACAGAAGACAAAATTGATTGGAAGTCTCTACCATGGTTGAAGTGGCTTGTAGTTACAAAACCCATGTATTCCTCCTGGCAATATTAGCCTTTTTTAACCCAACCAATAAAATCTTAGAATATCATTTGTTTCCAGTAGTCACAACTAATTTCCCACTAACGAAAGAGTGCGATGCAGGACAGATTGGTTTCCATAAACATGATTTATTGTGTTATCTGTCTCATTAAAACAAGCAATTAACCAAAGCTTTAAGTGTTACAGACTCCTTTGTGAGGATGCATTGATGATGAAAACACGCTTCTCCAGGATGGGAGTTCCTGTTCATTCACAAAGGCAGCAAGACAACTTACAGCCCCAAATTCGACAAGGAACACGACAAGGAGCTTTGTCTTTTCTCACCACTCCAATTCCTTTTCAGGAGATCACATAACTAGCAACCTTTGCCTCCTAACCTTTGGTGGGGACACGTGCCCAGGGTTGTCCTAGCTGTGCTGAAAGGCATGGACCAGGGCAGACTGGGAACTGGGACTTTGCCACAACCCCCAGCTCCACTACTCCTGCTCAGTGGCACACAAACATTGCACCTTGGTGGGGAAGCTCATTTTACCCATATGCTCTTAATTTTGGGCAATAAATAAATAATATGCTTGGAACAAAAGCTTGTAACTGACGCTGAGACATTTTTGCATTTATCATGCATGATAAATCCTGGCTGTAACACAGGCATCCATGCCAGTAAATTTAGAAGCTAAAATTACTGTATTGCCCTAAAGACTGGTCTGTATTTAGAAGAGTAAATAAGATTATTTTTTTCCTCTGCAGTGGCTGACAAAATTTGTAACAGGTCTAATAATGCTTATGTCCTGTGGGAAATATGTATGATAATTTGCCTGTGTAAACACTCACTTCTCCTAAGTAGATGTTCTGTCTGGGTCTGCATGTCCTTTCACCTGCTTTATAAAAACAGTTAAATAAGCAGCTTCCTCCCTGTGCCTCTTCTCACCAAAACACAGACATGGTCAAAGTCCCGCAGCCCCAAACCCCATCTCTGGTCTTTATGATATTTTGGAAGACTCCTCAGTCCTCCTCTGCTCTAGACTCAAATGCTTTCTCTTCCGTGCCATGAAGATCAGATGAATTAAAGCTACTTCAGACCTTTTTGGTCATGGTAGCCTGGGAAAGTCATGCCTTCCAGCAGTTTTATCTATTGACGTCTATCAGTGACCTTTGCAACTTATGTGGTGAAAAAATGACCTTCAGATCCTGGAAAGGATGCCAGAAGGGATCCCATAGTTCCTTTCACGTTTCATAGTTCTTTGTTTTCCATAAATTTCAGTATCTACAACTGTGAAGACTGCTTTGATTGGTTTTTCAAAACAATTTTTAAACGTTGGTTGATAATCATGTTGCTGTCGTCGCTCAGTGCGAGAGATCATTTCTGAATGGAGGGCACAAAGTGGTTTCCATTGCTGCCATCTCCTGGCGCAGTTAATGAACTCCACACGGCAATAACAAAGGCACATTAGCAGGGGAGAGAAATTAAACAAACTAAAATAGCATATAAATTTTCCTGAAGGCAGCTGGCAGATGCCAGGAAAACATCTTAGAAGATAATACACACCAGAAGGACCATTGCCAGATGGAAATTTCAAGGCTCCCTGGAACTGCCTTGCTCATTGTTGTAGTACCAATGTAACATCCATGATGATATTAGAAAACATAAGGAAAAAAATGATAATTCTCTGTGTTTTGGTAGGCATTTGACATAATGACTCTGCAATCAATTTTATGGTTTTGCTGAAGTAATTTCTCTGCTGTTTGAAGGGCTTTTTCAGAGTAGGAAAAAAGAGAACTTTTTGGGGTTTAAGCAGGTAAATGCTTAATGCTTAAACAATGGAAATTACCCATGATAGTTCAAGGAGAGGTGCAAGGTTAGAAATGTCTTTAAATAACACTTCTGGAGCTGATCACCTGACAGTGTCCCTATAATTGTTGTTGTTTGAAAACTGTGGTAAATGAAAGAAAAATTAATAAATCTCCTGGAGTTCAGTAAAGGCATAATAATAAATTCAGTGACCGGAACAATAAATAAATAAATAAATAAACAGATATCTTTAGTTTGCTGTTTTTGCTGCATACTCAACACATTTCACCACAAAAAATAAGCTTTGCTGTGCTTTGCAAAGATAGCAACTCCGTGAGGTGCACAGCTGAATCCAACGGGAATCCATCATACCAGCAGAAAATATATTGAATTTCTGCTCTTATTTTACAAAAGCACAGTATTCTGTCTGTATTCCCTTCATTCATGCTGAATTTCAGATTCTTTAGAGTTTTGTCATTGCTTTGACTTGCTCATGAGTTCAAATAATTTTTAATGATCTAAGGATGCAAAAAACCACTCAATATTTCCTGACATCACACCTATATACTTCAACTGCAAGCTTCACTAAACCTCAGAAATTCATTACGGGAGATATGGAGCACTTGATAGCTTTTTGATCTATTCCACAATCATTACTCCATTCATCAGCCAGCCAGCTGGCTGCATCAGCTCCCTTTGGAGTCCCTTTCCCTGACTAAGCAGTGCTGCCATAAAACTGCATTGTATCCCCGTGCTCTGCCCTTCCTCCACAGATGTTACTGTTTCAATGGGCATACACAGTCCCTCAGCAAAGCTAAAACACTGCTCTGCCAAGTTCCTCTTGGCCAAGATACTTCCTGATGCTGATTTTTTTTTTTTTTTCCCTAAGAGCTTCTGCGAACCATGTACCTTTCCCACTCCAAGGACAGCATATCTTTGGTTTACCCTGGATGGCAGCCTGCCAATATGGCATCCAGGTTTCTGGAGTTGAGAATGGTTTCCATATGATCAGATAAAATTATTTTGGGATCAAAATAGTTTTGGCAGTGCACAGCACTCTCTGGAGCATAGTCATTTATGCTCAACAAATATTTTCATCTATAAATTAATGTAAACCTCAGAAATATAAAACTTAAGCTTTTAGCTGAGCTATTTTCTTTGCTTTCTGGAGTACAGTAATATTCCTTGATAAAATGTTCTGTAGGACCCCCTACCCCATGCAATGAACTGAGTAATTTTTACCTGTAAATCGATGTTTTTTAATCCCATTATCAATTGCCATGTGAAATACAACTGGCTCTCATGATACTGCTCAAGAATAACCATGATCAGAATTTGGACTTACTTTGTATATGATATCACTGCTATTCAGAATAAGATAACCAAGGATGCACTTCTCTTTGCTCTACTCATGGCCTTCCTAGTTCATGTGTCACATTAAGAAGGTGTGGGCAAGGAAAAGAATTAGCAGTCATTAGAGACAACTGTGAGCTAATGAAGAATTCATGGGGAGGCACAGGATGAGCAGGGGCTGCACAGGGAGTGCATTGTGGCAGCCATGGTGGTGGGCAGGTGTCTGGTGTGATTCAAGGCTGCATACAGCAATGAACATCAGATTTATTGCTTTCTCAAAGAATGGGTAAGAATGAACGTGAACATAAAATATAAAATATTTATGGTTTATTTGTCTTTTCATAACCACTGTAAATGGCAGACATACCTGTGGGAAAACTCCACGTCTTTGTCAGAGGCAGATGCCTGGGAGCATTTGCAGGTGGATCACAGCCTGAACAAAACATTTCAGTGAGCTGTGTTTGTGCATGTGGAACAGGAGGAATGCTGGAAGCACACATATTCGAATGTAGTGGTCTGCAAGCGAGGGTCAGAGCACATTGCAAAATGTTTCCACTGCACTTACACTGCTCAATAATTTTAGCATCCACCCCAGGATGGAAGTGGGAGGGAGATAGGCTCGGTGAACAACAGGCTCACTTTTCCTTGAAGGTATTTCCTACTAATGGGGAAAATGTTTTGCTGTTGACTCTGTTATACCTCTCCCCCATCTAAAGGGACCAGGGTTGCCATGTTTTCCAACCCAGCAGTTACATCAACACACAAAAGTAAATTCCAAGTGGTTGTTCTATGGACAAAGTTTTGTTCCTACAGATCATTTCAAATGATCCTCCCACACATCCTGGTCTCCTGCTCACCACCTCTGCACTCAATCTCATGTAACATTGGCTGGATTTCTGCTGTATCTCTTACTCTTTCCCTCATTTCTGTAATCACGTTTTCACTAATTCCTCACTGTGGTGCTTTATCTTCCTCTCATGCCTCCATGTTTTTGGCAGCCCAGGAGGCAGCATATGCTCTGTGGGGTTCAGAGCTCTGTGTGTGCTGCCCATTGTGCCAGCGAGTGCATGCTGTTCATGCAGTGGAGCCATGCCTCCTGCAGTGGAGGAGGGCTGAGCTACCCTTTCCTCTCCTCCTCTGGACCACTTTCTCAGCCCTCTCTACCAGTCACCTGCATTTTTTGATCCTTGTTGGAACAAAATGTCTTTGAGACTTCTACTTCTTTGGCAGATTTGGTAAAGATAGCAGGATGGCTTCAGGAGTCTTTGCACAGTGGGAAGGCAGATAGGAGGAGAGGCAGTCATTGCAATTATACTACTCCAATTCCTTAGAAAATAGAGCTAAAAATTAATTCCTTTGAAAAATGGATCATAAGGAACTTGACTCAGTACCCTCTCCTTTTGTCTGCCTACCAGACTTCTTGTCTCTCATCCTGACTTTGTATCACAAGATCCACAAGGCAAGAAATGTATTTTTGCTCTCTGTTTTCTCTATTATAGTAAAAAGTAAGTGTAGTAACAGATAGAAATGCACAGGACTTGGCTGGGTTTTTTTCTATATGGCAATTGCTTCTTACAACATTGGTTTAAAAGCCCCAGCACATGGAGCCAACAAACTCAGAACTGCAGTATGATTGAAGATGCTGCAAGATGCTCCTTGATCTCTTCCCCAGCTGCTCTTTTTCTCCCACTATACCTTTTTGTTTTGGTTTGGGTTTGGTTGTTTTTTTTTTTTGATGCAGTGACCTTCTGTCACTCAGCATGCCAGGTCTCCATTCCAAATCTGTTGTCATGGAGATTTGGGCCAGCACTCCTGGGGGACACTGTGCCTCTGTCAGCCATCCCAATGACAAGTCCTCTGACTAAACCTGGAGCATGGTCCCCAGCAATGTCTGCCTGCCACGTGAAGCCTGCTAGAACCAGCAGGGAGGCACCCAGTGAGTGTAATGCAGGGAGACAAACCCTGAATTGTTAAAAACACAGGTTTTTCCAGATTTCCCTGCAAATCTGCAAGCTAATCACAGGAGGTCACCCTCTGGCTGGCTGCACTGCTGCAGCATTGTTATAGTGAAGTAATAAAGCAAGAAGGGCTGTGTTCATAACAATCACATCTCTAGGGGAGTCTGAAGAAGACGAAGTGGCTGAAACTTTGCCTTGATATTCTCATTGTCAAGGGACTGAGGATGAGTGACATCGTCAAATAATGAGTCAGCTTAGAGTTAAATTTTCTTTTCAGTTTGAACAGTAGGATAAGCAATTGATATTCTTACATGTTATGAGGGGGACAAAAAGGGATTAGCTCATACAGGAAGAAAAGACAGTCTTAAATATCTCATCAAGATGAATATATAAATACACTGAAAACAGATAAAAGTAAGCCTAGTCTCAGTGGTTTGAAATGCAGCAATATTTCACTGCTGTTCATCAAATTTGCCTGTCTCAGGTAGCTTGTCAAATGAAAATTAATATTTCTCTTTTTCAAAAGTAGGAGGCTAGAGCTATGATGCTGGATCACCATTTCCAGTCTTCTGTTCCTGTGTTGAAGGTCTTACCTGCTCCTTGCATGTTAAACCATTCCTCAAATGAACTCATAAACCATTCCACAGAACTCATTATGTTCTGCCTGTAATCCAGCCCCGAGGCGACAGAGAATATTGCTGTTTGCACCTGCTAAAGCAGAAGTGAACCGGAGCTGGGGAGTTTCCCAGAAGCTTTGTTTCTGGTTTTGTGTGCTTTGGATACCTGCTGTTACCCTTAGTTTGAACCCAATAAATGTGTTTGGCGAGCAGGCAGATACAGATATCACACAAGAAAGGCCAAGGGCTCAGCCATCTAACTGCATGGTATTATCAGTGTTGGCCCTTGTAAAGCTATCTGTCAAGACTCTGAATACCAAAACTGCCCCGGGGGTAGCTGGAAGCCCCTGAGCCGAGTCCCATCTCCTGCGTGTGAGCCCAGCAGAGTGGCAATGCTCAGCCTCAAGCTAGCTCGTACTGTGGGAAGATGAAAAGTCCTGTCTGACTATTAATTTACAGAGGGTGGGAGGAGCTGGTGTGCTCTTTGTTCAGTGTGGACAAGGGGGACTTCTCTAGGGAGTTGCCGGTTGTGCTGACCCTTCCCAGCACTGGCTGGCAGGTGGGTGCCAGGGCAGGCAGTGGCCCGGTGGGCACGGCCTGGCAGCAGAGGGACACGTGGCTGAGGGCTTCGAAAGCACGGGAGAGAGCACAGGAAAATCCTGCTGGCTGCTCTGGGCTGGGCCTGGCAACAAGAGTTGCCTTTGCTTTTGCCTCCAGCTGCGAGGCCAGCTGGTGCCTGCTGGGTGCAGGCAGGAGGAAAAGGTTCCTGCTGTGGCTCCTGGGGTGTTGACTGGGAGGAAGACCTCCCAGTCTTGGGAGACACTTGTTTCTGACGCTTTGCAAGTCTAATGATCCAAGGGACCTTGCCCTTGGAGAGGTGAAGAGGTGTAGGTTTGAATCAGGTTGGTGTGGGAGCTCAGCAGTCCCCGGGGCTGCCCAGAGGCCCTGGTGGGCTGTGGCCACCCTGCTCTCCTGCTCTCCTGCTGTCCCCCTTCTTTCTGCCTGCCAGTCTCCACTGGCAGCACATGGCCAGCCCTGTAGTGTGTCCAGCAGCTTTCAGCCTGCTCCGTTAGGGCAGGTGGGCTCCTGAGAGGCTTAATTTCTGTGGCTGCAGTCTGACCTGCTTCCCTGTGTGGCCGTAGTGCACACATGAACCTCTTGCTCTGCTCCACACTGAGTTTGCTTTCCCCCTCTGCAGATTAAGGCGGGGGGTTCTGATGGCTGCTCTAACACTGTGGCCTTCTCGCCATGCTGGCTTTCCTCGTGTATTGCTCGCAGTGTTCCTAAGCAGTTGCTCTCAGTGGGTGCATGAAGCCAGAGCTGGGGTGGGTGTTTGTCTCTCACCTCCCTCTTTGCCTCTTGCCTGGGGCGGTGGCAGCTCTCTCTTTCACTGTGTGACAAATGGCTGCTGGGATGAAGCTTTCTCCTGCTGGGGGCCACGCACAAGTGCAAGAGAAAATGAGAGCAAGAAAATGCTGAGGTTTCTCGTAGAAATTAGTAATTAAACATGCAGCCTTTGAGGCATGGCTCCTGCCCATATGCATGTGTTGAGAGCTCTGTCAGCCTTTGGGGAACAGCAGATCACAGCTGCTGACACAAACACTCTTCCTGCCTGGTTCAAACACTGTGTAAAGCTGCCCAGTGCAAGGACTGCTTTGCATTCAAAGGTGAGGAGAGGAACAGCTGGGTCTGTTACAGAAGAGCTGTACTGATAGGAATCCTACCTGGAATGCAACACCCAAGGAAAGTCACAGCATATCATCTCAAGTCATGTACTTAAGTGACATCCACTTATTGGATGCTCAGGCATGTACAGCTTGTACTGCACCCTAGTTTAAATGCTGAGGAAGTAATGAGACAAAGTGTCACTGAAACTTGTGTCTTAAAGAGAAAAAAAACCAATCCTCTCCACATAATTTCTGATATTGTTGCAATACATTGGATATAAAATACTACTGTCAACAACTACTAAAAGACTCTAGTTTCACCAAATGAACATCCTAAAACCCATTCCCTTAAGGTGCTAGTCCAGAAGCTACTGTAATCAGCTGCTTGTCTTTGGTGCTTATTTCTATCCTATTTAGCCTTACGGTAAGTCATTCAGGCCAAGACTGATTAAAGAAAAGGCCAGGCAGGACCAGGAGCTCTCTGTACGTGGGAGCATGGGGACAAGCATGGACATGACAACCACTGGCTGATCTCTGCATTCACTGGGAAGACCCCCTCAAGAAGGTGGTGGCACAACACAGGTACCCTGTAGGAATGGATGGAGAAAGAGCTCTTAAGACCAATGACATACGTGAAGTTACGGTCTTGTGTGAACACTGAGTCAGTGGTTCAATAGGATGAGTTGATTTTTCAGGCTGCTTGGGCAAAGACTACCCAATGAGTATGCACTGTTTCCTGTCTCAGCTATGAAACTCTGCTAATGGCATAGGACCATATGACCAAATGATCAGCAGGGTGCACAGGCAAGGCTTCTAAGCCGAAGAGTGTCCTAACCAAGGATCTGCCTCTGAACCTCTCTGCCTGGCTTGATTTGTAAGATGTGATGTCCCTAATCCTTCTGTCTAGTTCATGATGGCACTCCAACTGCATATGCACGCTGCCTCCTGCAGCCTGCCAGACCCTTGGCATTTGTGTCCTTTGCCTTGGCCCCCTTCCAGGATGCTTGCTCTTTCTCCTCTGCTGGGAGGCCACCTTGATGTCATCTTTCCGAGTTAAAATGAGTTCAGTAGCCATGTGCTCAGGAAATAAAACTGAATCAGGCACATTCTTCATTACCTTTTCTGGAATTTGAGTTTTGGCACCAAGTTCCCAAAATTATGTTCTCCTGAACTCACTCTTTTGTAGACATCTGAACCACGTGAGCCACATTTTTGAGTCACTCTTCTAATGATTTAAAACATCCTTCTTGCTTCCCTATAAGTAATATGAAAACCTGCTTTCCTTTTCCTCGCTTGCTGATTATTTTTTTGTTGCTCCACCCATTTACTAGTGAGTGAGAACACTTCAATCACAGATGCTTTTCTAACACAACTTTTTCTTCTCACTTTTGTAGGTCACACTCTCTCTGCCAGGATGAGTTTCTTTTTTTTATCCCACCTGTCCCTATGTTGCATTTGGAACCAGCTTGCCTGAAATAAAAGTTTAATATAAAAGAAATTGCCTCACATTGTACTGAGAATGCAATTGGGCTTTCATAACACCACAGACCAACAGGGTGCAGTACCACACTGCACGCTGTGCCTCGCAGACACGGCACATACATTGGCTTATTATACGGGCAGAAAGCAATTTTCCACTTACAAAACATGAAATTCACTTGGCTCTCCCCAGATAACACCTATTTCTCAAGCACATGCTAGCATTCTTAGCTAAATGAATTTGAGTTGGGCATACATTAGAGAGGGCAGATGCAAAAATGGCTCTTTTTGTAAAGGCACTTATATACCTTTTACTTGTTCAGTCAAAACCTTCACTGCAGCAATTACCCACAGTGTGTTTCCCTGGCTATACAGCCTCAGCAAACAGGCATGAGTCTTGATGTACACATGCTGACTGCAAAGGGGGTTTAAAGTGGTCTCTTATAAATACTTAATACAGCGTAAATAGAGTATAAAGAAAAAGAATTGCTAAGCAAGAGAAAGAGAATAGTGTCTTACTTATTCATGGCACTTGGAGTCAACCTGAATGCTCTTCCTCTACCGCAATACACTAATTTCACTCATGGTTTGCCATTTCAATCTTCCAGCTTGGCTAATACCGCTGCCTGAAAATTAGAGGAGCTGTAAGCCCATGTTTGCCATTTGCATCACAACGTTCTGGGGAGCAGGGATTTGGGCTGCTGTGGAATGGCATGGGTCCACAGGAAAGCAAAGAAAACCTCTCTGGCAAGGCACTGCTCTTTGTTTATGGTCATGGCATAACCTGCTTGGCATGACCGGATTCTTTAGTTTTCAGTCTGGAGGTATTTTAGTTTTCCTTGACAATGAGAACAAAGAGCCCAACGAGCCTGTGTGTGAGCTAGAAATTTACTCCCATGATGTTTTAATTTTTTTTTTTCTGTCTTCCAAACTCTGAAGGCTAAACCTACCTATAAATCCCCTGCAAGTATACGCAGAAATACCATGTATTGGAGGTTTCATTTTCAAGGGGACCATTCATTATTTCTGGGGCAAGCAGAGAGCCCTGCAGCAGTAGGAGCAGCAAGGCTGGCCCGCACCAACTGCTGCCTCTGGGAGCAGAGCTGGCTACACAGCCTGTGTGGAGGAGATCTTCCTCCACTGTTAATACCAGCAGCTGGTGCGTTGGGGTTGTGTGCATAGGCTGAAGTTCAGCCCTCCCCTTGCAGCCCACTTCTGTCTCTGCTCACACCCGCAGAGAGGCTTGGGTGACCAGCTTGGGTGCAGCCACGCAGGTACCACCACAGCCAAAGCAAGCTGTGGGAACTGAGCCCTGAACAAACTGTCCCAAGTCAGTGGCTTCAGTCCTGGTTTCGGCAGAGCCTGAGATGCATCTCCTTTGTGTGGAGGCAGTCCTAGATAAATGACTGCTCTGCAGTGAGTACCTATTGCTGCTTTTAAACAACCACAAGAAACCAACCTTCCTCAGATATTTCCTTCATTTTTAGGTTGGGTTAAGGAGATTTTTTGAAAACCTCTTAACAAGTAAGGAAAATGTTGATTCCTACTTGCGTTCTCGGATACTTGCAAATAACATTATCTCCCTATCTAATTTGTTTTGTTCTGTTTCCTTCCTGGCTTCTGTGTGCCAACATTGGTAACAAGCAGAAGACAAAAGACAAGGAAGTGAGAGTTCAGTGGTTCAGATATGAGATCATCCCCAAGGAGAAACAGCCTTCATTTTTGTAATCTCCTTCCTCTTCTCCTCTAACTTATCTTCAGCTTCCCATTTGTTAAGTCACAGTGCACTGCCTGAAGCAGAAAAACGCCTTTTAGTAGAGTCACTGTTGTGTCCTTCCACCTCTTGGAGTTCCTGACCTTTCCTACCATTTCTTTTGCCCTACTGTTAACATAGACTACAGTCAGCAAAACTGTGCTGTGGGACCAAAAGGGAAAATAAAAGCACTTTAGAAAAAACAGCTGTTAGGCACTTCCATATTGGCAGCATTAGAAAATTTTTTCATCAAATTTATTGTCAATAGTGTAGGTACAGGTAGCAGTGAGCATTGTCCAGGCAGATACCAAAGGGGAGAAGAGGTGGGGAGACCAAAGGCTACTGGAAAAATTACCTGTGGGGAGTTCTGATGACTCAAAATGCTAGGACAAACAAAAGCCAAGCCTGTTGCTTGTACCTCTCTCCTCTGCTGAGCAAACCTACAAGATTTGGCAGAGAATCTGCCCACAAGTGTAGGCAACACCATGGTGGTTGTTGGAAGGAGAAGTGGCACAGAACTCTCTTGAGAGCACCAGTGACATCTTTGATGCTGAGGAAGTGTTTAATTGAGGAAGATTGTCAGAACA
Source organism: Tichodroma muraria (assembly GCA_013390105.1). Classification (NCBI taxonomy): domain Eukaryota; kingdom Metazoa; phylum Chordata; class Aves; order Passeriformes; family Sittidae; genus Tichodroma; species Tichodroma muraria. The sequence goes on from WAAG01046098.1 coordinate 28,361, forward strand.
CCAAAGTAGGATTAAAAGGTTCTGAAAACCTTTTGAAAGCCTTTGTACTGTTTCTAAAAGGTATTGTGCCTTTTTTCTTCTGTGCTGTCAAACCAACCCTTCAAAAGATGTAGTCATGGAGTAGAAGTGGATTAAAATGCTACTTAAAATCCATTGTTTTCTATTAACTTTTGCTTAATTTCTGTCTTATTCAGGTGCATCCATGTTATGTTTTTATGCTTTTGATCCCTAACACAGAGTGTAAAGTTACCCTCACAAAAAAAGGAGATTTTAATTGCAAAAACCTGCTACATTGAGACATGAACAGAATATTTTCAAACTTTTGTTAAAAAGCAATGGAAGTTCATGTTGCTTGTCCTTTAACATAATGCGTTCATGCCTATCCTTGTGTCAGCTCCCTTTTTGCCAGCGGTGAGAGGGAAGGCCAGCAGCAGGGAGCTGGCACCATGCTTTGCTGTACCCATGCAAGAGAGTGCTTCCCCAGTCCCTCGGCTTTTAACCCAGCACACAACTCTGTACCCCTCAAGGAGACTCTGCCTTGCAGTTACTCATTTCTCCATAACAGTGTATTGAATTTCAAAATGAGACACAGATGCTGGCAAATATCAATTTTAAGATGCAGCTACATTTTCTTCATTACCTGTGGTTTTTTTTGGTGCCTTGCAACCAGACACCAGCTTTTGTAAATAGGGGGCAGCCTGACTTGCTGTACCCCGAGCAAGCCCTGCAGTATCCTAGTTGCTGATGACAAACCACTCTGATCTCCTCTTTTTGCAGGATTCTACTCAAAACCTGTAAAAATGTGATGGGAACTTTCAGGCCATCAATCGAAGATAGTGACTGCACTAGCAATACAAATGATTAGGGAGGGTAGGCAAAAAAATGGTGAATTACCAAGAAGTACCAAGCTGAAATATTATATCTCTTCTTTCTTTTCTTTTCTTTTCTCTTTTCTTTTCTTTTCTTTTCTCTTTTCTTTTCTTTTCTTTTCTCTTTTCTTTTCTTTTCTTTTCTCTTTTCTTTTCTTTTCTTTTCTCTTTTCTTTTCTTTTCTTTTCTCTTTTCTTTTCTTTTCTTTTCTCTTTTCTTTTCTTTTCTTTTCTCTTTTCTTTTCTTTTCTTTTCTCTTTTCTTTTCTTTTCTTTTCTTTTCTTTTCTTTTTTCTCTTCTCTTCTCTTCTCTCCTTCTCCTCCTTCTCCTCTTTGATGTAAACTTGGCTCCTGTGTAAACAGTGTCTGCAGCACTGACATCTCCAGCCTGAAGGACTGTAATGCAGAAAAGCGTAATACATGAAACACTGCTGTATTTGCTAAATCTTGCCTGTGTCAAGATATGTCACTCATGCTACGTACCAAGTAGCCTGGATAAAACATGGAAGCAGCGTCTTGAAAGATATTTGCATAGGATATAAAACACTTGTAACGAGGATGAGATTGTCACGGCAGAGAGATGAATTCTGCAGTATTCTGAATTTCCTCCATGAATCACTTTGTGTGTCTGTGTGTTCCTCTTTTGATGATGACTTGGCAGAACAGAAGGAATGAGTTGCCCATGTTTAAAACTGGTTTGAATTCTGCTCTGGATTTCCACCAGCATTACAGTTTGTGCAGTTTAGTTATTCAAGGGACAGTGGTTTACAGGGAGGATTAGATCTTTTCTTTGATTTTAAGCTTTCTCAAATGGCCTGTCCAGCATAAGGTAATATTTGTGTCAGCAGAGAAATAGAGAGATTATGGTCTTTTGGTTTATTCTAATGGTAATTCTAGTGGTAATGAAATGATGCTGCAGACATGAAAACCACGATCTGTTGTTTCTGTGACCCTGTCTATGACCAGGGTTAAAATACCTCATTTTACAAAGAAACTGGACCACCTGAAAGAACATAACACACAGGAACTAGATTGTTAAAGATACCATACTATATTATTAGATCTCTCTTGTAAGTTTTCACCCAAAGGGAAAATTATTTGAAACCACCTCTGCAGACACATGGACATGTTTTAAGTCAGCTATCACTGTCCTGTCTTCTGAAGCTTGTACCAAGGGACAGAAATGAGATCAGTTTCTCCCTTGTTGCAGCCTGAGAAGACTTGGTTTAACACACCTAAATCTGAGCTGTCTCTGAGTCTCTGTAGTTATAATGTGTTTATTTATTTGACTGTCTATGTGGTTTTGCTGCAAAATTTCCAGATATCTTCATGATACAGAGAAGTTTGAGGCAACCTCAGTCATGGTGCCTTGGTCAGGTTGCCTCATGCACTGCCTTGTGCGTGCAGTCTTCGTCCTGAGATTCAACTTTGAACTGAGGAATCTGCCGGGGCGGTGGTCTTGGCTTGGCCATGAAGGACCATGTTCTCCTCCTCATCTTCACAAAGCTCTTCCCCAGACATAACTCCCTGTGATTGCTCTGTTGGGAAATCTTGGTTTTCCACCTACCACTCACGGTAGTTGCAGTACCTTCCACTTTCCATGCAGTTTTCAACTCCTGAAAATGTGCTACAAAATACATACTAATTCCAAAGGAAGACGCTTCTTTTGGTGTATAGTCTACTAAAGATGTATAGTCTTTTTTTTAACATTAGATGTCTGAAAACAAAAGGAGCTTAGCACACAGCCATGGCTGCCAACAACTAGATTCAGATGGTGCATCTCCCACTGTGCTAGCTGGGAAGTGTCACTCTTCTGGAGAAAATAAAGGAAAACTCAAAGCTAGGCTTGGCTTTGGTACAGCCCTGGACAAGGCCTTTTGTGCTCTGTGTGGAAAAGCCCCTGACAGGGACTGGGAAGGTTGCCAACTTTTGGTGCTACAAGGAGGATGACCTGACCCAGGGAGCTGCTGGTGACAGGTGGCAGCTGCAGGTGGCTCTGTCTGGGCTGGCCAGTGGCACAGTGTGATGCTCTCCAGAGGGGAATTTAGCTTAAGAAAGGTTTTGATTTCCTTTCCTTTTCCTGATGTGGATGTACAGCCTGAGACACGACAAAGTTACTTTTAAAAAAAAAAAGTGCCTCAAGTGCCTCCTTCTAGCACTAATGTGGGCACTTGGCTGTTTTGGGATGTTACTGGAAGCATGAATGGGCAAGGTTAGACTGTGTAACACAACTGTACATCACCATGTTTTTCCAACAGTTTACCTGATCAATATTCCTGATTCAAGTTTCTGCAACTGTAGAGACTCTATTTTAGGCTTATCTATTTCAACCAGCTCAGCAAATGTTTCAGAGCTTTCTTAGGCATTATCAAGCTGGGATCCTTTTTTAAGGAAAAAAGAAAAAATGTCGTTCCATCTTTTTAAGGAAATTAGGTCCCAATTGCTACATAGGTTTCAAAGTAATTGCCTTCTCCTCCAGATACAGATGATGCCCTAACAATACCTCTAACACTCAAAGAAACCGGGAACTGGCAAACCCACTGCTGCCAGCAGGGACTGAGGTTGTAAGGGGTTTGAATATGTGTGAAGATCCAAAAGCAAATGAAGTAAGAGGCCTGAACTCTGGATTCTGGAGCTACAAATGCTTTTATTTTTTTCTTTTTTTTTCCTAGTGATCCCATGGCTCTGCTTCCCCGTGAAGCAAGAACGCAATGTTCAAAGGAAAAAAAAAATCTTCAAAAGAGGCAGAGGTAGACAGTGGACTCAAATCTGAAAGGGAAACATCATAGAAAAGAAGAAGCTGGCATGGAGCCTGTTTCCAACAGAAGGGTTTCACAGTCATCCAGGCTGCCCCTTGCCTTACTTGTTTTCCTGACTTACTTCTAGCCTTGTAGAGCCTGATTTGCAAAACAGCAGTCTGCAAAAGGTTGTGCAGAGCCCCTAACTTGCATGTCTGATAGCTGGAAATGCCAGATTTTCAGGGCATTCACAGTAATTGAGGATTTAACTAAGCCCTGCTGTTGTACATGAACTTTTGAGTGCAGCCCTGGGCAGTTATCAGGGCTTTTTCTCATGTCTGTGGATCATTTTGTGTCTCCAGCCATAGCAGACTGCTCAATGGGATTAGTACATGAATGATTCTTAAAAAAGACTTGACAAGTTAGGGTTTAACCTTTACCTCCCTGTCTGTAGGCAGAGATCAGAGGCAGTATTTCTGGAATGGCCCTTTCACACCCTCTCACTGAGAGTGAAGATTTAAAGCAAGGATGTTTAGTCAGCACAAACTTCTAGCAGACCTTACCTTGTCCTTTCCCTAACACTGACATCTTTTAATGGCACGATTTTTGTACATGCAGGCACCATGAAACAATTGGCACAGCTTGAGGACTGATTGTCTGCAAGGCATAATAGCACACCCAAAAACTCTTATGTGGAGATGACATGGTGTTTCTCTACTGAATTGCCGCTTGCCAGAGACATGTACTCCCATGTGTTTTGAGTTGGAAAGGCTTCCAAATTAAAGCAGACCCAGGTCACGTCTGAAAAAAATGTTTGGCTAAAGAGCCTAAAAATATAGCCATGGTTTCTCAGTTCTCCTTCAAGAATAGCACAATTGTTGTAAAGTAGCAAGATTTTTCCTCCACAGATAATGGAAGATTCATATAAGACCCACTGTGTTTCAATGACATAGAAATTGCAGAGAGAAGATTAGAAATGATTCCTCATTCCCACTGGGTAACTATGGGTTTTCATTCAAATTCCTCTGCTCCTGTTGAGCAATATCTCTATTTGGAAGAGGCTATTCAGCATCTAGTTAGCAGCAACTGCAGAGCATTATCCCATGTGACTGCAAATGAATGTGTATTGGAAATAGAAAAAGGTTTTCAGTATAATATCCTAAAACAATCACTGCAAGCACTGCAAATCACTGCACACAATGAACAAAGATGGACAGCAGGTTCCACCTGCTCCTGAAGGTGTGCCTGGGATTCTCACGTGATAGTGCACAGTGTCTTTTCCTCTAGCCCAAAGCTTGTTACCATATACCTATGGTGTATATTGCTCTACTGTCACTATATTTGAGTATTTTAGCATATTTAATTCAAAGAGCTGAAGAAACACAGTGTAATGCTTAGAAGTGCTTTTCATCCTCACAACCAGCACTGCTGCCTCAGCTCTTCAGTGCACCCAAGCACGAGTGCTGGAAACTGTGGAAACAGGGCTTGCCTCCCTCTCCAATCAACAGCCTTAATGACAAGTGCCTTATTGACTTTCAAGTAATTCTGGAGAACAATTTTCCCTACAAGGGCATAGGTTTGCTCTTGACTCCAGCATTTAAGGGTTAGACCTTCATCTTACTGTTACACTATCCTCAAATCTCTGCTTTAGGAGAATCCAACAGCTTCTCAAAGCAAAAGAGTGTAGAACTGGGCTATCTTAGAAAACACAAGGGTAATACATTAATGAAGTACTTCAGGGAGAGAAGGATGTGGTTTCTGAGGGTATTGAGAGAGTATTATTTACATGCCAGCAAGGAAACTATATAGAATCCTACAGTGAGGTAGCTGAGCTTAATTATAAATTGATGATAACTGCCCATGGAGGATGAGAGAACACACCTACCCGATGCTTGAAAGAAGGAGCTGGGAGCCAATGTTATTGTATATTTTTTATATTACACCAGACCTAAGTCAAAGCAGAAAAGGTGCTTGTGATCTTTTGGAACTCTGTAAGTATACATGGATGTATTTCTGATGCTCAGAGGCCAGGACTTAAACAGGATTAAGATGCAAGAGGAAAGAAAGAGAGGGAAGCAAGAGCAAGAATGTAGTAATGTTGTTGGTATTGGTTAATGGAACAGCAAGACTTCCAAATATTTTTTAGTGAGAGCCTAATGAATTGTTAAACAGTCATCCCACCCAGGCCAAGTCTGGGTGTCTTGGTTTGGAAGAC